>AFBI03000096.1:0-60726 GCA_000230595.3 Edhazardia aedis USNM 41457
AAATTAATAAAGCGATGAAGGAATTCAATATTAATGAGTTTACTACAGACAGATTGCGCAAAATTATCAGCAAAAAAAAGAAAGAAAAAAACAAAACAAACGATGATAATAGTAGTTTACTCGATATATTCGAAATTAGATGAAGAAAATAACGAGCAAAGGATTGACAAAAGCATTACATTTTCTTGTGATAGCAGAGATGTGGCGAAGAAAGAATCTGAAGATGGCGGTATTTTTATTGTTGAGAGAAGAAATTCGCTTACAATTGGCGAGCAAGGTAATAAATCTCTTCTAGATTCTGGTATTAAAACAAGTAGCAGATATATAAAAAGCGACAATGGAAATTTGAAAAACTTGACTAGGATGAAGAAATCATCTGTTAGCAAAGAAAATGGAGAAAATCATATTTTGGACCCAGAAATGCCAAAGAACAATGAAACTGCAAACAAAATGTGCGGATTAAACGTGGTACAAGTGAGTAATTCTTGTAAAAATATTGCAGATAAAGATGATTTCGACATTAATACCAGTTCGCAAGTAAAAAATAAAGAAAAAGAAAAAGAAATCAAGAAACTACAAAATATTGAAAATTTTAGAAATAAAATCGATAAAAATGTTGTAAAAGAAATTTTTGAATGTCTGATTTGCCTAAGCACCAAGGAAAAAGAAATAAAATACGAATGTGGGCATTCATGTTGTTTTAAATGTTCGGCTCGATTGATTTATCTTTTTGAAGATAGAACCTGTCCGATTTGCAAACAAGATTCAAATCACATACTAAACAAAGAGGAGGTAGATTTTTTACTTAGATTTAAATGCCAACTATGTGACAGCATATTTAAAACAAAAACAAATTTAAGCTCGCACTACAAAACACACAATAAATATCTTTGTTTCGAGTGTATAGGAAACAAAAAAGAATTTCCTTTTGAATATAAAATTTACAATAGCGCTGAAAAATTGCTTACACATAAAAAAGAAGGTTTGATTGGAGAAAATAACAACGGCTTCTACGGCCATTATTTATGTAATTTTTGCAATATCTATTTTCATGACACAAATCTGTTTATCAAACATTTACGTTTTAACCATGAAATATGCACATTATGTGAGAAAATGGGAAAGCGACATGTTTATTTTGATAAGAACAACATCAAAAAACATTTGAAAAGCTTTCATTATGTCTGTGAATTCGAAAGATGTAACGGCGTCAGTTTTTGTTATCCCAGCGAGTTGATTGAACACAATTTTAGGATTCACAAATATGATTTCAAATCTTCGGCGCAAAGCGTCTCAAATAAATTAAAAAATTCTTATTCTGAATTTTCCGATCCAGCAATACAAAACAGTCGATTTTTTAATAGCAAAGGAAGACGAAGCAATAATAATTCACACGATACAAATAATTTCTCTGAATCATCAACCAATATAAATCTCTTGAATGCGCTAAACAACGATGGAATAGAATACAATTTGAGTTTAAATGTCTATAAAAAGAATGAATGTGATATTCCATGTGTTAGTGTGTATGATATTGAAGAAGAAATGAGAAGCAAGGCAGCTCAAAAAATCCGTGCGTTGAATTCTCGAAGAAATTCAATAAAAAATGACGGATTTGATACTAAAATTTCCAACAGAAAAAATACACCTCCAGATAATTCTAATATTTTCTCAGAAAGTGATATAAAGGATTTGGGTACCGATATCGATGAAATCAGTAGAAGATTAAAAAATGTTATTTTGACGAACCAAAAAAATAAGCAAACCTCAAAGTTATCTAAATTAGATAATATAAATAATTCAAAATTAGGGTTAAATGATAGTCGAAAAACCGAAGAAAATTATAAAGAAATGACACAATTCATCAATCAGGATTATGAAAACCAAGCTCCCAGGCTTGCAATAAAAAATAACATCCAACAAATATCAAATCAAGCACAAAAATTAGAAGTACCCGAAAACAATAAAATTAAAGAATTACAAGATAACTATACAATTAATGATAAAAAAAACGTATATTCTCAACTTTCTAAGGAAGCGTATAATGTGCCAAAAAACAAAAATATGTCAATCAGCAAACAATCAAATGAAGACATTTCAAATGAAGAAATCAACAACAAAAAAAAGACATTAAATGAAACAAAAAACCTGGTAAACAATAATTGCAAAATTCAAGTAATTTCAAAATCATTGCATAATCAATCACAAAAAATAGAAAATAAGTATTCTGGGTGGGGCGATGTTTCTCAAAAACAAAAACCAATAAAAGTATTTACACTACCATCTTACATGAATAGAGAAATAGTACATAATTCAATATCACAATTAGACCACATAAAATCTATAATTTCAAGATCGTACACAATGGATTCTGTGTCGTCCACCGAAGAAATAATTGAATACATAAAATCATATATTAAAAGAGAAATTAATACAGAAGCCTTGTTTGAACAAGTTGAACTTGTTTTAGGCGGCAAGGAAACATATAGTTTATTAGATAGAATACGTACATATTTCGATCCGGATAGCCAGAAACATATCAAAGAACATTTACCAATATACAAAGATAAGGTTTATTTCCCAGCTGTTAATAATAATCATAGCGTCAAAAAAGTCAATAAATCTTCGTCTGCTAAAATTTCTAAATCTTTGGGATTTAAAATTTTAGATGTGAGCTCTAAAAAGAAGTCGAATAAAAAATAATTATATTGTAATATAATTTATCAATTAAAATTTATTCAGACATTGTATTTTCTACAAAGATCTCTATCTTTTTTATTTTTTTAAAAAAAACGATATTTTAATTTCTTTTTTTTATGACTGAAATTAAATAATAAAAAATATTGAATATAAAAATATTTGATCGTTATTAGTGTTATTCAAGCTCTTGAGGTGCGAGTTCGATACTCGAATTGTTTGAATGAAAAAAATTTAAAAATAGTGGATATAAAAAATATAAGAAAACGAAATTTTTTTAGATTGTTTTTTCTATTCTTCTACATTTTTGTCAATATTCTTTATTGTCATTGTTTTTTCTTAATTTGTTGTTGCTGCATAGCTCTTGGGTATATGTTAAGAATCATATTTATAATTTGATTCAAATAAAAACAACCAAAAATTATAATTGAACCTTTTCCTGTTGTTATCTTTTAATATAAGCACAATATTATTTTTTTTGCATTTTAATTATATTTATATTTGTTTTTAGTCTTTTGAGTTGCTGTTTAAAATAGTTCACACATCTTCATGAAACCTATTATATCGTTCAATCTTGTTTTATATGTTTATGTTTGATTGATTTTTCTTATATAAATAAATCGGTTCAATGCTTTATAATACTTTTTCTTGGCTCTTTACATATATTTTTATCAAGTGAAAACAATTTATAGATACTATCGGTATACTACACAATATTTTATTAAAATTACCTATTTATTAAATTCTTTATTTAATATAAAAAGGATTTTGGACTAAACCAATTAAAAATATTTTTATAAAGAAAAAAAGATTTGCTGTATGATAACAAAGAAGAGCCATCAATTTTGCCATAATATTATGAATTACTCGATCGCAAATTTCAAAGAATAGTCTGTTAATTCCGGATTAAAAATATTGCATAAGACTTGAATGAAATATATAACCTTGCTTTATAAAATGAATAAGCCACGGTATCGAATTCTTTTACATAAGAAGCTAATTTTTACGGTTTTATTGGTATTTTTTCTTTATTTCTCTGCAATGCCATTTATTCTGTGTTAAATCTGTTCCTGAATCTTTAATTGTATTTTTAAATGAATAAAATTAATTTAACTAGAACTAAAAATTAGCCAATTTTGGGTAAAAATCTGAATTCTTAATTAAATTGTGTTTCCATGCTGTATATAATGCGACTAATCGCACTTCATCATCTGAAAAGTGGAATGGCAATAAATATTGTTGAAATTAAGCAATTTATCAGATTTTACAATAGAATCTATGTGGGAGGTTGTAAACTAAACCCCAGTAAAAAGGAAAAAATGTAAATGTGAAACAACTTACAAATGTCAAAATCGGCACACTACAAAAGTTTGCTTAAGAGATACCCTTTAAGAGCCTCGAATATTACCAATAACAATATTTCAATAAATATTCGTTACAAATCGTTCTTATTTTAAATTTATAAAAATTGTTTAAAAACACCTATGAATTTTATTTAACACCCGCAATTCCACTTGGCAAATTCTTTGGGATTCAAAATTCAAATAATACCAATATCTAGTTTTTTTTAATGAAAATTGATACTTGAAATCAATAAATAAAAAACTAAAATACTTATTTAAATCTAAAAAATAATATTTATTGTGTTATTATTTTTCTACTTGAATAGCTATATTAGATCTTACATAACCACTATTAATACATCTGGTTATAATTTTTAGGTATATTTAAGTATATTTTATTTACATTTTCGTGTTATCTCACTTCCATTTTAAATTAAAGAAGTTTTTATACGATAATTTCTTATATGAAACATGGGAAAAAATCGTTTTTTTGTTGTTCTTTTAAGGATTTTGCGAATAACAATTTTATTTAGATCATTTTTTCGCCAATATATAATATGTTAAATGAAATATACAAGATTAAAAGTTTACTAAAATAATAATGTCATTGTCTAATTGATCTTTATTCCAAGAATTTTTTTTATTTTTGGAAATAGACACCCCAAAGAGCGAAGATGGAAAACGAAGGAAGAAACAACCAATAAGCCAACTTCGCTTCAGAAGACCGGGAAAATATAATTATTTCACAGTTTTGAAGATGTTAGTTTCAATTTCAGTTTCTAAAATTCACTTCTCTTTTTTGTCATTTCACAAAAATCAGATGCCTACCACCATGGGAGGTCGAAAGTCATATTATATTCTCTTTATGAATAACAAAGAAAACAAAGTGTAAAAAAAAATGAAATCTAATTTGTATGTGGTTTTTGAATATATGTTTATAAAGTTTACATTTGTAGTATGATGACTATTTTTTCTGTTCGATTTTCAAAAAAATTCATTCAAGCGTAAAACTATGAAATTATATCTCATATATCTTTTTTAATCATCATTTATATATCTTACACTGTTCAAACACTTTTGTAATTCATAGATTTCATCGCTTGCGGATATTTTCACGTTTTCGTCGCTTTATATTTTTTTTTCGTAGCTTCAGTATGATTTGTACCGATCTTTGTCTTGAGAGTCATTTTTATGCATATAAATATGTCTTTAATACGAATATTTATTTTTATTTTAATAAATTATTTTTTAATTGTAAATCACTTTTTGCTTATTTGTTCGATTGCTTATTTTATATATCACATATAATTTTATTAAGCTTTAAATCTAATTGACAGATATGTTTAGAGTTCAGTCCTGGTCCGGGGAAAAAGCCAAAGCATTCATGAATAATTAACCGAAATACTTCTTTATAGAGATATTTTCCAAATTGCTTAGTTTCATTGTAACTTGTGATTTCGTGTCTATATTTTATCCATATAGAAACATTTCAAGATAAAATTCTTTTAATTCACTATAAAAAATCATCATTCACATATATCAATGTAACAGAATTACACTAATTATTCATTAAAAACAAACAGGATGTAGACTGGATGTAAGGAATGTCAACTTATGGATACTTAACCGCTGGATATCATCAATGTAACATTAAAAAAATGAAAATGTTTAATTTATAAAAAGTAGATTTTAGCCATGTTAATATTGAAAAAATCGTAAAAAAATCATAAACAATGTAAATTATTGGATACAAAATTTTTATAAACGTTACAATATAAATAACAATGAACTACATAAAATATTCATCTTCAATCCAATATTATTGCATTCCCAAGACCATCTCATATACCATACCTTTATAAATTATTAATATATTTATAAATTCACCAATTATTGCATTAAGAAACATCTAACAAGAATTAAGGCAGAAACATTTTTGCCAATGATTGCGCTTTTGCAATTAACTGGTCATGTAAATTTTATTCAATGATTGATTTTTTAAAATCGGATGTTTCTCAATTTTGACTACTATCACTTGATTTTTGGCTACGATAATTAATTTTTGTAATTTTTATAAAAAAATTCAAAAAGTTTTTTTAAAAATTGTAAATATTAATAGCAGACTGAAACATTATTAAATATTTTTTTGTTTATGGCGATCTTAATATTATGAAGTGTTTAACTGTGTCTTTGTAGAATGTATGCAATGATGTTTTTTTTTTACAACTTCTCTGTTATTTACTATTTGGTTTTAACTCATTTCTAAATATTTAATATTGAAAATTTTAAATTGGCATTTTATGATAACACTGTAAAAAAATTGTGATCTAATACTCGTAAAAAAAAGCAGTTTTTACAAAATTTTATTAATTAGCTGGTGCGAAATTTTGTATGAGAGGATAAAAAAATTAGCATTATAATAAATATAAAATACAAACAAAAATTATCTTTTATATAAAAAAGTGAACAGAATACAAAATTATTAATAAAATAAAAAAAGTTTCAATCGCCCTAAATTTCATGAAATCATTTTGCTCCTATCTTTTAAAAAAAGTAATTTTCGTTCTTTTTAATTATGTTTACTGCTGTAACGTGAAGGTATCTGGACATATATTAAAAACTAATAAATAATATTTAGTAACAATTTCAAATTCCGTTCGAATGTGTCGTAATTTCGCTTGAATGTCACCCTTTCTTGGATGCTTATATTAGAATTCATACGTAATTTTTAAAACTTATTTGTTTGCATAAATTAAATAAAATTATTCTTTATGTGCCTGATTTCTTCACGGGTTTTTCTTGATAAAATAAAGAGATTTATGACAAATTAAGAAAAAAATTGAAAAAAAATAAATAATATTGCATAAAAAAATAAATATCATTTTGATTGCCTGAAACTTCCACTGAACCACACTTACATTATTTTATGAGAAAGACACCAATAAAAGCAAAAAACGGTAAGCTACCAAAAGAGTCCAATAAAAATCGTTATTTACACAGATGTCTTTTTAAAATAGTTACATATAAAAAAAGATTGAAAAATTTTTTTAAAAATATAACATGCAATAAAACAAAAATTTCTCGCTATATCCACGTAAATCATCAAAAAAAAGTTTTTTATTACTAAATAAAATAATTTCAAAAAAAACATGAAACTAACAGGTATTCTATACAGAAACCCTCAATTTCTTATCAAATATCTATCATATATATTACTTTCATCTTATTTAATTGGTTTTTAAAATATAATTTGAAAAAATACGTTTAATCATCTTACTTATAAAAAGTCAAAAAAAATAATAGAATCAATCTAATAATGTATCAAATATATTTTTTTATATATAGGTTTTTTTAGTTACATACCCATTTCATAGCTTTTAAATTTCTCTTTAATTTTTTTTAATAATGCTGATGCATTTTTCAAATTCAAAAAAAAAAGATTTTAGGCAATTATTCACTATTCACACGATCTTTAGGATAGTATTCGTTTATAATGAAAACAAAAAATAAAAATTTGTGCGTTTCATCAAAAACATGTTTAAAATCATTCTAGAATAGCGCTGTTACTTAATAAAAATTTTTAACGCAGTAGTTTAATAAAAAAAGATTTTATTAATATTTAATTTTTCGTAGTTTTGTTTTTACTAATCTACAATATTACTCTCGAAAAATTAGACAGACAATCTATAAAATTAAATTCCGTTTACATCATGGTTATATAGTTGCATTCTGTTTTAATATAAAAATTCTATTTATTTATATTTTTTCGATAATAATATAATTTATTATGATTGAAACACTAAGAAATAGTGATTCGGTTTTTTTACTTATTTAAAAACAAGAAGAAATATTTTATGGTAGAAAAAATTATTTAAAATATAAAGATAACAATTTTTTATTTGTATACACTATTATAAAATCCGTAAAATTATTTTATATAATAATTTTTTTCATTGTGAAAATATTATCAATCATATTAGTTTCTCAAAAATTATGCTACTTGTTGTATAACAACGAAAGAACGCGTAAAACTATGATATAAACTTGCGCATCTCTACATTTATGAAAAAATTATGGTATCTTAAAAATAAATATAATAAACAAAAAAAATATCTAAAATTATTATCATATTAAAATTCAGATTTATTTAAGAAAAGAAAAATCACAAAAAAATCGTGTCTAACAAATAATAATAAGATGAAGAATGTTTTTTTCTTCTGTTAATTATACTAGTAATAGCTTAAGTAAAATCTTTGCTTGTAATTAGTAGTATCCTTATAGTTCTAATTGATAGAAAACCAATGTTGTCTTTTAGATAATATTTAAACAATTCGAATGTTTTAGTTATTCATCAACAACGTTTAATATTCTTGTATACTAGATATTATTCAAAGGTTCGTAAATAAAAAATGTATTAATATTTATATATTGAAAGTATACAACGTATTTTTATAATATTTCTATGTTTTAAACAAAAGCTTTATTTACACCGTAAAATTGAACAAAATACATTTTTTCAATAATAAAAAAATTATCGACACATATTGGTAAAAAAATATAGTTAAAATTTTTTTAGATAGATTTCTTTATAAATTTTCTTATGATTGCGTTTTTGTTTTCTTATTACTTAATTTTTTGCATAAAGTTTTTTTGTTGGTATAAAACACAAGAAAAGGTTTCAAAGCTCGAGCAAACATAATCAAATTAAGATTATAAGTTTCTAAATTTTTATAATTGAAAATAAAATATTTTTTACTTCCTGATATTGGTGTAATTGTAATTTTGAGCATTATTTACAACTTGATATTTTTTTCATATATTAAATGAAACAGATGTTGTTTATATGTGTGTTTAAAGGATAAAGTACTCTATTTTTAGTAAAAATAATTTACACTTCATTTTTATTGCTTTGATTATAGGTTAGCTATTTTTAATAAGTTCAGTATAAATTATTTGAAATTATTCGAATAGCTTTTTTTAAGATATAAGATAATCATAAATCAAATAAGAATGTATATTTTAGTCGCATATGAATTTTTAAAAATAGCTTTTTGGCCGCTTTTCTATTCTTTCTATTATATGAACTATATCATTTTATTTATTTTTCTAAATGTCAACCATATATTAGATTCTTCATAAAATTTTAACGTGACCAATAAATTATAATACATGGATAATTGAAATACTACTTTTGTGTTTTTTAAATGTAACCATTAACCTTTTTTTGTGGATTGGCAGCAAAAGCTTTACCGTGATAACAATAGTGTAATTAGTATTAATATAAATCATATGTACGTGAAACATAAAATTATAATTATGATTACAGAATAAAATTAGCACATTATCATTACGTTTAGAGAAAAATATTATTTTTTTAAAAAAAAAATTTGAATGTCCATAACACATATTGTGGCAAGTGCTAAAAATGCTTTTGTTAATATAGTAATTCTTAAGCAGAGCAAGACTAACTTTTGGCTCAATTTAAATGATTTTTTTATTAAATTATATATATTAGTAATTTAAAAAATATTCAACAAAGTCAAATATTTCTTATAAATTGAGAATAACTAATTTGATTCGTTTTCATTTGCGATTAATTATCTAGACTATAAATGAACAGTAAAAAAACATATCTATAACAAACAAAATAGAAAATTTTATGTTATCTAGAGATAATTCAAAATGTTATTGAAACAAAAAATTCTATGTGATGCTAATGCAGTATATCTTAATTTTTAAACACTAAAATTACCATTTAAAAAGAAACAAAAATATTCATATGTTTTATTTAATTCAAAATTGAATTCATGTTTTTCTTGAATATTCTTATAGAGTTGATACTTATAAAAACTTCTAAATATGGTATTAGGAAAGAGTTTTTACATATTTGATAGCGACTAATGTGGCTTATAAATTACATCTTTGACAAAATATATATTTTTTATATCTAAAATAGCTATAAATAAAATAAAATAAAATTAATTTAACACATTCAAAAAATAATTTTTGTTTTATTTGTATTAATTGGAATCCTAAAAAAAAAGAATGTTCAAAGATATAAATTCTGAAAAGACTCAAATATCTTTATATGTTAAAAACATAATATTCTTTTTATAATTAAAAAAAAGTTAATTAGTACACAAAAAAATTTTTCAAATTTCTTTTTAATTTATTTACAGTGTGAATTGCTTAAAAAAACACCAGATTAATTTAAGCACTCTGCTCATTCTTAAATTATTATAGTTTATATTGTTATAAATCAAGAATTTTATACATAATGCTACACTGTTGGAACTTTATGTGAAATTACTGTTTGTTAAATGGCACTTTGAATATTGAAAAAAAGTACTTGCGAAAAATAATTATATAGAAGTTTATAATTAATATTACATATCACTAGTTAACACCAGTGATGATTTACTCTGACAGAAAGGCTCGTATCGCACACTTTGAGTCGATTGTTGCAAACATAGTGGAAAGCTATATGTGGCGTTGGTGGATACTAAGCTTCCCTACAACAATCATATTTCTTTGAGCAGCCCAAACAGTGAATTTTGAACTGTGTGATTTGCCACATAGTTTCTCTTATACTGAATTAGACGCACCAAACGGTGTAATTTTCTTTTCTCATAAAACATAGTAGCACTTGCTCGAAGGAGCGTCCCTAATTCTTGCCGAATTGGTAAATCTTTCGTTAATGTCTGGTAACCAAATCACGAACGCTAAGGACAAGGGCGGTTCCACAATAAATTATTATAGTGATACTTATATTTTTTGGAAAAAATAAAGATATCTATATTGTGTGGAAACTTTTTCCTTAGAGACGGTAACCGCTTTGAGTGAAGTAATTGGTAATATCTAGAGTTTTTTTACAAAGAAATCCCATGAGCAATTCTGAAGTTGTTGTTTTACACAGGATAGAAGCATTTATAATGAATGTAGGTATTTTTTTAAAAAAAAAATGCTAAATATTAGAAGACCCATGAGAATGAATTAGTAATTTTTGTATAAAAAATTTATAAACATCGATTTATATAAAGTTTACTTCTTGGAAAAGAAATGAATATAACGGTACCGGATGCGTAATTTTTTATCTATCAATAATTTTTCCTCTTTTTTTATCACCGTGTCTCTTGAGTAAAGTCTTTATTTTAATATATAATCCGAAAAAAATTAACCCAAAATGGGTTTTAACCATGATGATATTATATTTTTTGTTTATTGTAATTATGAAAGCATTTACACATTTTACAGTAACTCTTTATCTTCTTTTATTCTATATATTCTATTTTTTATCACTCTCGTCTAGTTTGCAACTTACATATCCAATTTGTAGTTTTCTGTAAAGGAATATGCTATTGGCACTAAGTGTATTATATCAAGTCTTTTAATGTGCAAAATAATGAATTTAAAATTTTTTTGGTGTGTTTATAAAATTTATATTGTCTAAATTAACTTATTAATATGATCGCCTGTTTGTTGCCAAATTTAAGAGTAATGCAATATAAGAAAAATAAAGAATAAAAAATAAATTAGCAGTTCAGGTAGTAATTTTATATTTTGCAAAATTAAATTGAGATGAAAGTTAAAAAATGCGAATCTTCCTGCTATTTTTTTATTTTAATATCATGTTTTTTTACACCATAGATCTTTACGAATTAATTTCTGAAGTTTTTTTAGAACTCAAAGAAATGAATAACTTGTTTTCTTGTCTATTGATTTATCGAACCAATTTTAATTTAATAAAATGTTGTACACTATAAAATAACGTTATTACAGATTAATATAGACAGTCTGATTTGTTGTCATTTTCTTATTTTAATACATATTTATTTGCCAAAAATTTTTTTTTTATGTTTGAATTATTATTTCGAATCTACAATTTTTTTAATTCTTATCCTCAATATGGCTTAAATCAACAAAATAAATTTGGATCATTAGAGGACAATAAAAAAAATAAAATCTGTAGTTTTTTTATAATTTATATCCCCATAGATTTCGCAAAATAATTTAAATGCATTCTTTTTTGGTAATTAACTGTATTTTGATATTAAACATTTTTGACTACAATTTGAACTGATTTTACATAAGTTAGCACAATTCAACACAATTTTATATAATTTGACATGATTTGACATGATTTTACACAATTTTAACATTTTTAAGATAATTCGAAATATTTACAATAAATTTAATACAGTTTAAAGAAGTATGCTAAAACTATGAATGCATTTATGTGAATAACTTTAACGAAGAATAATAATTTTTTTTAATATCAAAAAGAACAATAAAATTTTATAATGATTCTAATTATGCGTATAATAACAGAGTTAGCTACATTCGGCTATTTAATTGTATTTAATTACTAAAGGATATGCGATGAATAATACTTTATTTAAAAAAATTTAAAGCTAATATTTTGCGTTGTGTATAAATAAGCATTCAATTAAATTTTATTAATATCCGTTTAAAAATCTAACTTTAATCAAAAAAAACATTTTTATTTGAGGAGCCCTTTTTGACAATATTTAAAATGATTGATAGGAATATTGATTGAATTTTTAAAAACTATTTAAAATATTCTTCTGTGACTTTAAAATGATTCTTCCAATTCTCTTCTATAAGATTCCAATAATTTTAGCTTTTAAAAAAAATCAAACCACAAAACTGCTTGCTGAGAATGATACAACATATTCAGAGAGTTTGGCTCAATCACAACATGAAAGTTGTTTAGAAACAATTAAAAAATTATACAAAGAGTCGATAGATAATTTACTTGAACAGTTATTTTTTAATATTAGAGATAATTCAAGTTCAAGAATGCAAAAAGTTTGTAAACACCATTTTTTTACGCTATCAAAGATGCTCTTTTTTGGAGTGAAAAGTTTAAATTTTTGGTAACGTTTGAAACACATATAGAAAATGACTTGGTTCTTCACAATCATGAAGTAGTAAAAGCCATAAAAAAAATTGCATTCATTATAGGAAATGTAGAGATCGCCTTGGAAGTAACAAACAAATTACTTGAATTGTCGGAATTTGCATTTGAATTAATAATGTGTGATTCTGACGATACAGCACAGAAGATTCGAGATATGGTTGAAAATTTGAAAAATAGACAGACTTCTTTGCGAAATTTGATAAATCATTACGATTTCGATGAAAATGTTTTGAGTGCGTGTGAGGCATTGTCATATCTCGAAAAAGTGAAATTTTCTTTTCAAAATCCAGAAAATTGCTGTAATCATGTTGAAAACGAAGTAGAATGCCGTCAACATAGTTTGTTATTTATTTTTGAAGAGATCAAAAATGAATTCAAGAATAAAATAACCAATGAAGAAAAAACAGATATACAAATTGTTTTTAATGATTTTAAACATATGTTTGAAGAATTGAAGAAAATAGAAAGCATAAAAAAAGTTTTTGTAAATCTGCAAAAAGAACATGAATCAGAGAAAATGGGTATGACTTTGGAGAAAAAAGAGAAATCAATCGCAATTATAATCCAATCGCGAAATGTTAAAAATGAAGAAAAAGCCATTCAAATTCTGTGTGAAATACATAAAATTGCTAAAAATACACATGCAGTGATTCGGTTTTGGAATCCAAATAAATTATATAGACTATCTAAAAAAATAGGCACCGAAAAGAACCTAAATACAGTGCATAGTATTGCAAGGAATGCAATTAGATCTTTTAAGCAATTAGCGCGCATTTTAGAAACAAGGCAACAAATGACGATTTTAGAATGTACTTCTAATTGTGCTCTTGTTAGAAAGTATAAACAATTTGGTAATGAAGAAAATTACGATAAAATCGATTACTGTTTAGAATGCAAACGACGTTACTCAATCGTGAAATAAGCTTTGTCTATCAAAATTCTATGTTAAAATTTTCAATAGTTCAAGAATCATCAAGAGAATTGTTGAATAAAACACCATTTTGTCCGTGCAATACAGATAAAAACAAAAGTCTTTTTGAAGCAATTTCCGCTATACAATATGCCTGCCAAGCATTAGGAAACATGTTAAAAACTGAAAATCCAGATTTAAAGGAAGAACAAATCCTATATAAAGAAATTTATAATGAAGCTATTAAAAAAGTTATCAATGCTTTTCATGTTTTGATTAATAAATGCAACATAAAAGATGAAGAACTTTCGGATGCACTAAAAAAATTCACAGAAATGTTCATGAGAAATAAAAATATTTATTCGCTACCCCCATTTGAGGAATCGGTTAAATCTAAATTATTATTTAATTTATTTGAAATAACAAATCATTTGAAAGCCCATCAATTGGGACTTATTCAAGCCCGAGATTCAATAAATGAATTGCTTAAAATATTTCAAATTCCACCGGAATTAGAATTCAATAACGCACGCTTAAAGGCCGTGAATATTTTAAATAGTAAAATATCGGATTTAGAATTAATACGTGAGAAAGATATTGATGAAATATCCAAAAGGGCAATAGAAGATTATTTAAAAGCATTACGTATGGGTCTGAAAATCTTGGATGAAAATAATTACCAAAAAATACAAATATTCATAACAAATTCAATTTTTAAACGATACAATAACATTGTATCTTTGTTTAAAGGGTGTAATCAATCATTTCAAACGCAGTTAAAACTTCATTCATTGATAAGAAAAAGATCCAATAAACAAAAACGACCATTGTTTCGGCGTTGATTACGCTTAAAACAATTGTTGGTTGTTCTATTTAACAAATGTTATATGCGCTTGAATAAAATGATAAAATGGCAAAATGGTATTTTGTTAAATAAATAAAAAAATATTCTTTATTTTGATAGTTTTATGTTTTTTGTATTCTCACCATTTCTTTTTCTTTATGAAAGACGTTTTAGGCAGTCTTCTTATCTCTAAATAATGACTATTCTAACAAAGGAAATATTTTTGATTGATTTATTATGTAACTAAGTTTTAAGACCATTGATAATACTACTATTCATATTGTTAATATGTATTATTCTTTGCTTTATTATTTGTAAAGTGGCTTTATCTAATTTTTAAATTTTCCATATAATGCCTATTTTTAAATTATTCACATTTCATAGCTATGTTTTTTATGTATCATAAATTGAATAAAATATTACAAACAAAAAATAAAAAATTAACAAAATAGTTTTTAAACTAACATATTGGTAACAAATAATCACATATATTTTTGAATACCAACAGAATATTCTGGTTTCGAATTCTAAAAGCCAAATATTTTGAAATCAAAAAGGTGTGTTTTGTAAAAAAAGGAATATAAATCTACATTTCAAAATAATTGTTTCATTATTTATATTGATAAGTATTTCGGAAAAATTTATATTTGAAGCAATTTGTTTGTAAATGTAAGTGAAAATTTTAATGTCAATTAATTTTATTGACAGTTGCTATTCAAGGCGAGTAAATTATTGATTTTTAATGCAAAGAAAAAAAAATTAAATAAATTGTTTTGGCATCAACTTCGAACAACATAAAAATTATTACATGATATTATCTTCCACACTGTGTTTTTTTTTATTTATCGAGGAGGAAGAAAATCGTTTTAAATGCTTTAGGTTGCTCAAAATACTAATAAAATGAAGAAAAAAATTTGTCATCTTTAAACAAAAATGATAAAAACTTAACATGCAAGAAAATTTAATAATATATTCAAAAGAAGTAATTTATCCACATAATTGCTTGTTAAAATACAAAATTCTAAAAGCGATCAGAAAATTTTGAAAGCATAACTAATATTATGATATTGCTATATAATTATCTTAATAAAAATATACTTGAAATTGTTATTAAACCCATTCCACAACTGAAGAAGAAGCTTTTTTGATAATACGTTTGTAAAACAATGATTTTAGGATTTATCATGGATTACACGGCTTCTTATATTGATAACAATCACATTTTTAGATTCTCAAGTTTTAAATTAAGAATTGAAACTATTTTTAGGTTTTAAATTTGTAATTATGAAAGAATTGGAAAAAAGATACTGATCTACAAGATACCAATACTTTCAAAACTACATGTATTCAAGTCAAACATTAAAATGATGTTTTCCTTTGTTGTTTGCAAATTTTTCTTTGTCATATATTTTACAATTATAGAAAAATATGTTTTAATGATAATAAATAAGATAAATAATTTAAAATCATAATTCGCTATCAATAATGTTTATTAATTCTATTTTAAGCACTTAATCAAAGTATTAATTAAAAATTGGTAGTTGTTTTAAAATTTTAAAATAGAAGTCACATAAAAAAATGAAACATTTAATTTTAAACGTTTTTGAAAATAATTTTTGCCTTTTTTTCTTTTTTTCGACTAAAAAATGTATATATTTGTACTATCCAATAATTGTTCATATATAAGCAAGCAAATTTACGTTAAAATAGACAAATAAAAATATGCAACTAAAAAAACATAAATTGCATTCAGTCACTGTTGAAAAAAAAAGTTTTCTGAAACACAGGAAAGAAAAAAATTTTATGTGTGTAAATTTGAACATAGCTTAAAAATTTAAAATGGTTCTGTTGCAACATGTTTCATTTATATAATTAATGTGATTTATATGTATCTAAACACTTAGGCGTTAATCAATGTGCGAAATCGAGAACCATACAATATTTGCTTCAAAGCATTTTTTCGTTCGAAAATTTCGGTATGACGTAGGGCAATCTAAAAATATTTAATAGTGTTCTGAATATGAATGTTCTAATCAAATTGTATGTTTATAATATCATAGATGATAACACCAACCCGTCTGAAAACAAATTTTTATTCTTCTTGATAATGTGGAATTAATAACACATTCATCTTACAAAAGAGAAAAGATTTTAATAGTACTGATAATAAATTTTTTTTCTAAATTACAAATTTATAAAAAAACAAAACCTTGTAATATATAATTTATATAACTATTGTGTTAGTAAATCATTTTGTACGGTTTTTATGCTATTTGATCATTTTTGTACTCGTTTACCAATAAAAACATGGATACAACTAATAGAATTAACATTAATTTCATTATAGAAAATTACGTGCAAAGTACATTTTGTATGCAGAACTATTCCATGTAAATTGTGAAATAT
This sequence comes from Edhazardia aedis USNM 41457, assembly GCA_000230595.3. Classification (NCBI taxonomy): domain Eukaryota; kingdom Fungi; phylum Microsporidia; family Culicosporidae; genus Edhazardia; species Edhazardia aedis. The sequence goes on from AFBI03000096.1 coordinate 17,142, forward strand.
ATAGCAAATTTAAATAAAATCAATTGGGCTTAATGATTCTAGAGTTTATTACACACTGATATATTATGTTTAACATAAAAATATAACAAAAAATATTCAAATGGATAGTGAAGGGATATGTAAATATCATAATAGATCTATGATAATGCAAATCAATCGTTTTATAATATCAATTTTTATGATAAAAATAAAACCAAATTAAAGGATAAAAATATATTACTAAGAAAATTGGAACTTGATCTTTAGAAGAAAAAACACCAACTATCACGAATAAAAAATAAAGTAAACAATAAAAAACATACTTGGTTTTAAATTTTCTCAATGAGTTTTATAATCCTATGGAATCTCATATCTTACAGGGAAAGTGTCCTGTAACACAGGGACACTGTTATTTTTAAAATAAAATTCTAAAATACTAAAACATTTTTTATTATAAAATTTATTTACATATTTATCATTATAATTCAATTTATAACTATCATTACTATTACTATTATTTATACTTCTACTATCATTACTATTATTCCTATTATTTTTACTATTACTATTATTTCTACTACTATGGCTGTACATTTTCTCCTTCTCTCTCTTTTTTTTGTTCTTTATTCTACAACTTAAATAGTTTTTTGTGATCTGTGTTATCTCTTAATAATTATGTTGCTTTAAAAGGTAATCACAATATTAGAAATTATATTGTAAAAAAAATAATTCTTTTTTTTTATAATAAGCAATTTAATTGAATTATATTTTCTAAATATTATATTATTTCATTATAAACTATAAACAATAACACTTCAATAAATTTAATAATATTTATGTGGTATGCTATACCACAGAAAGACTTAAGCATACGTATTGTAAATAAAAATATTACCACTTAATTTCGAAAAAAATTAATTTTTCAAGAGAAAGATATAAAATTTTACAATTTTTATAAATTAACACATAAACATATATTGAAAATTGTTTCGGTGTGTGTTTTTAGACTAAAAAAGAATGCGGACGAACTCTGATTTCTACATTATAGTTTTTGTAATTTATGCATAACATATTCTATGATGCGCTGTGTAGCTCTTCAATCTTCGATAGTGCATGATAAGTATTTTTAATTTCTTCATGTTAAAGTACCACAAGACGGGCGGTATAAAAAAATCATTATAATGTTAAATTTCTATCGAATATTTTATTTTTAACGTCCAATACAATTTTTATCTTATCTCATAAAGTTTCTTTTTTCAAATACTTTATGAAGTTTATTATTGGTAACATTTTGAGATTGTTTTATATCACATATATATTACTTAAGTAAATTAATATGGCAAAAAACAGACATTTCTTTTATTCAAATATCCGTGAATATAATATATATAATTCATCAGGAAATTTTTTTTAATAACAATATAGATCTTTTCTATATTTTTGAATAAAATGATTAGTATTAATACATAATTCAATAGCTTCTTCGATAACGAACAACTTAGCATAATGCACGATAGTTTAGAGGATAAATAGATTTTATCGTAATTATTGCTGATATAGTTAGAAAAAGACGTTTAAAAATCAATACTTAATTTACATGTTGGTTTTATAGTATAATTTTTGTATGCACTTGAAATACAAATCTTAAAATTTAATAAATCACTATTCAAATTGGATTATCTTAGGATTTTTTAGGAATATATATACTTGTTTGCAACTATAAAAAATGTCCATTTATTACATGTTTTATATACACCTAAAGGCTTTAAAACACTTTTACTTGCGATTTTCAGACTTTCAGATTATTCACACATACCTTTTTCATTTCAATAACCAAAATTTTAATACAGAATATTAAAAGTAATTATCAGCGAAAAAAAAACAAACTATGGATACGAATGACATGTAATTTTTTTCCAATAATTTTTTTTTAAAAATAACATTAATAGAACGTCAAGTGGGTTTTTTCTTTAAAAATAACAACTAAAGGTAAAGAAATGGCTTAAATTCAATGCATGTGCAAACTTGTGCGCAAACGCTTATATTGATAGCTAGATAAACTTTAATAAAAATGTTATTTTTGGCTATTTCAAGTGCGAATACTTGAAAAAAAAATAATCTGAGAAAATTTTCCTTCTAAAAAAAAGAGTTTTCAAGGACTAACTTTTCGACTGCGTTTATAAATTTAAAAGTAATCATCTTAGCTCCGATATAACAATTCTTAAAATATATAAAACACTCCAAAAAACCAGCATAAATGGTTTTGGAAAATTTTTATATAAGAAAAATCAAATAATAGATAAAGTTTGCCAAAATAAAAAGCGGAACTGATGAAAAGATCTTACCAAAAGTAAAATATGATATAATAGTATGAAATAATAAGAGTAATATTTTATATCTAATTTTACTATTTCAATTATTTTAATAGCTGCGAATATCAAACGCTCAACATTTTTACGACTTTTTGTAAAAAATAAAATTTTTTAAGTTCAATTTTAAAATATCATAAATATTTCGGAGAACAATAAGCGGTATTTTTGCGTCAATAAAAATTTTTGAATTTATGGATGTTCTTATTTTTTGACGTCAAAAGAAAAATCAATTTTTATATTTTTACGCTTTTTAGCTTTTTCATCTAATTTTTTATTGATCAGATTCACATTTATATGTTTATATTCAGAATAATATAAGATTTTAAATTTAATAAAAATCAATTATGATTGAATTTATGAATCTAAGCATAGAAATCTAATAGGGTAAGTTTTGAAACTAAACAAATACGTTTTTTAACATTGAAGTAAGGTTTATTGGTTTATTTAAAATTTTTAAAGCATAAAATAAAATTAAAACACTATTATAATAATCTTTAATGATGTTTTACAACTATTCATTCACAAAAATTTTATGTTTTTGGAAATTAAAAATATATAATAAATAATGAAACAGTGATGTAATGATTTATCTACATTCAAAAAATATCAGCGTTTTATCTAAGTGTTTTTGAAAATATTTGAGCAATTAATATATCTTTTTTTTGTAATCAAACAAATAGCACATCAACAAAGAATAACAAGAAAATAACATATGCAATACAAAATAGATACAATTTTGTTTTAAAAATTAGTATTTATATAATATTTATAATTTTTTAAAAATATATTTTCCTTCTTAATCAAAAATTATTCTGAATATTAAAATAAAGAATAATTCTTACTATTTTTTTATTTAAGGTGCAACAATTATACTATATAATAATAAAATTTGAATATTTTATATAAATTAAATAGATATATATGCCTTTGTGTGTCTAGATATATTATTTTTAGTTGCATCATATATTTTTTTGTTTTCTCGATTTAATATCGTAGTTACAAAATGAAAAGTGTGAGTAGAGAGAAAAAAATTCACATAATTAAAATTGTTGTTTTAAGCAAACATAAACTTTATTGATATTTTAGATTTTATGAACTTTTCTGCCAGAAAGATACATTTGTTTAGATTTTTAATTCATCAGCTTTATTTTTCTCTTATGACAGTTTAAACTATTAATTTTAGTCAATTATAAAATTGGGGAAATCTCAGAGATAATATTTGGAGAATTTTTCTTCTTTTTATGCTTTTATAGTCATAAATCATATTTTAATATTAAAAATGTTCGAACCAAGATTTAATAAGTTTCTTTTTCACACTATATGAACTTTTAAAACACAAAAATATGTCAAAATTAGACAAAAGCTAATAATCATATTAGTAAATAGCATAAAATCCTAATTGGGCATTTATTCATGCAAAACAACAAAATTTGTTTGCCCCCCACTCGTAATTTTCGAATTTTAAATGATGATGTATAGATTGTTTGCAACATGCATTTAAAAATGTTTTAATTTTTACATATAATAGAAATTCATAAAAAAAGAAGGTTTTTACTATTTTTTATATTTCAGTTTTTAAGATATTTTTTTTTGAAATGTTATCTGTATATAATTTCTTATGGTAAAGTAAAGTTTTATAAAAAATACACATGGAATAATCGTAAAAAAAATATTTAGAATTCTTATAATTGTATTCTTATGTAGTATATATGGGTTTTTCATATACGTTTGACAATAAAAATAGACTAGGTTTTTTTAGACATTCAAAAAGCAATATTTTTTCTCTTTGAACAGTTTAAAGCTTCACAAAAAATTGAAAATATAAAAAATACTTAGTACCAAGACGTAAATGTACGCAGTAAAAAATGTAAAAAAAATATAAAAAGGTATTAGATGTTTTTCATGTAAATGAGGAACACTATTTTTAATAAATGTAATTTCGAAAAGTTAATAATATTTCTGTTGTTATATTTATTTTTATAAATGTTAGATGGTCTTTTTCAGGTTAAAATATATATACTACTGGTGTTACTACTTGTAAAAGTATTACTACTATTTATTCTACTAGTTTTACTATTGTTATGCCTCATCCCTCTTTTTCTATTTTTTTTTATTTCTAAAAAATCGCAAAGTTTCAATTTTGGAAATATTTGAAATGGGTTTTACCCATACTAATTAATAAACTTATAAACGAAATATTTATTTATTCTTTATATTTATACTAAATTAAAAATGCTGTTAGGGGTTATTAGGAGACATTTTTTAAGTTGAGAATGTAAAATACACATGATAATTAATAGTAGAATATCAGAAAATGTTATTTTTTTAGTAATAAAAAATTATAAAAATTTTTCTTCACAACAATAAAGATCAAAATCGCCTTTTCTACTAGTCTGTTGCATTAAGTTGAAATTTTTTTATCAAAAAACACAAGCAAAAAATATTTATATAAAAATTTCTAAATGTAAGCTCAAACATATTATACATATAATAATGTAATTGAATCTTGTATAAAAATACGAAAAATATTTTTTTTGTTAATATATGGCCAAAAAACACATATGTTACACAATAATCTCAACTTCACTAGTCTGGTTTCTAAATAGCCTATAAATATAATCAATAAAAGTGAACTTATATTGTTACAGCTTTTTTTAATAATATTCATTTTTGTATTCTTTAGAGTGAAACAACGCATTTGCAAAAAAATTGCCATATATAATGATATAATAAAGTGATATAAATGCCATAATATCAATGAAATCGTGACAAATAGATGTTCTCACCTATAAAACAAATACTTCCTCCTTGATTATGTGCTCCCTCGCAAATTTACCTCCATGTCATCTATTTGAGTTGACACCCTCAACTAAAAAAGAATGGAGCGACGAAGAAACATGGAGAAGCACGAGGTACTTTCAATTAGTAAGCCCAGCTGGATTAACCCTGGCATTAAGGTTCAATACTCTACTTTTAATAAATATCCCAATAACAAAGTTTCTCCTCTCTTGTCTCTATAATCGATTAATCCACGTTATTCTAGTTAATCTCCACTAGAATATAACAAAGAGACGTAAATTTTTTTCAGTTTCTTAAAAAAACTCACATTTAAAATCTTGTCAATACAAAACAAAAGGAATCATTCTATTTTATACAATTTTATAATTTCTAATTCTTTCCCTACATTCCAATGTTTTTTTAGTTAATTTAAAAATTTCAAAAATAATTTTCATTAATTTTGAAAAAAAGAAAAACTCGAGAACCACCTGCATAAAAGCATAATAAAACATTATTTACCTGTTTTTGTTACAAAAATCTTTTGAAAGATTCCACTCTATATGCAATTTAATATAGAGTTAAAAAAAATTGTTTATGAAATCGATTAATCAAGTAAAATCAATACAATTAAAATTATAGAAACATCAAAGACTGCTATTTTGTAAAATTAATTTTTTTATTCATTTTATGGTGTCTTGAATAATAAAATAAATATTTTTTAGTTTACTAATGATTAATTTTATGATTTTTGTTATATTGAAGTCGAGTTTATATATTTTTTTATCTTTGCGAACTTATATTTTCTTTTTATAAATTGAACTATTCATTAAGATATAGATACACATTTGTTCAATAATTCAAACTGTTTGTAAAAATTTCTATAATAGTGTATCAGATATTATAAATGATGATAAAAAAAGATTATATAACGGTATAAAATCTTGAAAATGTATATAAACTCATATATAGACATCACTAAAATAGTACTATATCTCTTGCTTGTTCATATTCTGTTTTTATTCATTTAGTACTTAAAAAAACATTGAAAATTAATTATTTTCATTATTTTTACTCGTTTCTAAATTATTTTCGTTATGTATTACAAAGTAAATAAAAGAACCACAATAAAAACAAAAAATTTCAGATAGCTATAATCTAGTTTTATAGTTTACCGATTTTTTTGTACTCTTGCTCCATTAATGAAAAATATAAATTTTAACATATTGAAATTTTTTATAAATATATTTGAAATCAAAGAAATTATTTATAAAAAGCAAGCATATAGTGTTTTTCTCAAATAGTATTTTTCAATTTTTTGAATTATAACTGCTTATTTTATATTTTCTTATGATGTTTCACATCCTTGTTTTAGAAGCAATTTAAATAAAATATTTATTATATTAAAAAACTTTTTTTAGTGAACTAAATATTATGCTTCGTTAGTATACCTTATTTCTTATTTATCTAGTATCCTTTAACATTTATTTTTTTTCCTGTGGTAATATTTGCACCGTTGCGTGCAAATTAGAAAAAATCATATAAAATAATATTAAATATCATTTATCTCTGTCCAAAATTGGTATTTTTATAGAAAATTTTTTTTCCAATATAAATAGGATAATATTTTGCTTTTTTTTAAATATTTTGAAATGTTTTCTAGTTTAATAAATATTTAATATTATGCAAAAGTAAATGAAAATAAATTTTAGATGGTTAATATATTATAAAGTTATGAAAATATACTGAAGGTGATTTGGAGCAACTGCAAATAAATGATATTATTGCGAAATTATTTCTTAAATTATCATTAAACGAGACAAATAACTTTTTGATGAAAAATTACAAAAAAAATAGAGGCTATTTTGAAAAGCCATGATAATAGTGAAGAGAAGATAAATTTTTAACTTAAAAATGAACACAAACAAATATCATGTATATTTCGAGATGATTTGCTAAAAAAACCATCAAATTAAATAAAAGCTTAAAAAAGGCACAATTTTTCGTGTAGATTTTTTATGTTTCAATACACACTCATATTCCAGGGGTATGCCAAAATACTTTGATTAAGATTTTTTAGATTTATGTATCCTTCCTTCGTTTACCCTTATTTTTATCATCAATAAATGGCACGATGGTAAAATTAGGATATAAATATATTTAAAAAAGAATCATAGTCATTTAAACGAGGAAATTTATACGTTTTTAACTAGAATTCTAAAATATTAAATGTTTTTTGTGTTTTATATTTATATATATATAGTTTGCTAAATGTGTTACCGTTAAAACTACTATTACTAATTATAATTATTATATTTGCTATTACTACTATTACCACTATTATATAAATTATATTCTTTACCACTTTTCCGCTTTTTTCATTTCTTCCTTTTCCTTCTTAAATAGTTTTTTTATTAAAACTCTTATCTCTAGTTTATCAACAATTTATATTAGGTTTTGTTTTTAAATTAGTATCTTTTAAATAACAAAATAACTTCTACAATTCAAACATTCTTATCAATAATTTTATACCATTTTATTCTTTGTTTATTTTTTAAAAAAATATCCTTAATAAAACCAATTGTTTAAATTAAAATATGTGATAATTATATCAAAGTCATGACAAAAAATGACGCAAAATTTAAATCATTTGTTTTCTCATGCGCAGTGGTGTTTTTCACCCACCATAAAATTTGAATTTTAAAATGAATCTACATTTACTACTTATTTTTTTGTATTGTAATTTGTAATAGTTATGCGAATTTTTGTCATGAATCTAAAAAAATCTCGAAAATTTTGTTTATTTCATGAACCTATCACTGATATTTGTTAGGAATTTGTAGCATTTATGTACATTTCATATGACAATTGTTTGACATTAATATTTAAAATTTAAAAAACGTAAATTATCCAACCTAAAAAAGCCCTTTAAAAAGAATATTCTTTAGCGAAGCACTGATTCGTATATTATATTCATTGAAATAAGTATCAAAAAAAACTTCATAAATTTTAACAAATATCAATATGAAATAGCTTGGATAAAATAATTTTCAAAAATATACACAAAGCCATATAAAACAAAATAAAATTAATAAAGAGCTGAGATTTATGTATACTTTATATGTTTAATGAATTTATCATAATTTTTTATGAATAGCAACCTAAAAAATCATTTTTGTTTTAAAAAATATACAATAAAATTTTTTGAGCTTAAGTGAATCTATTTGTTCGTTATATCAACAAATCAAATTATGATGAATTTTTATTTGTTTTTTTACATTAAAATAAAATGATTGATGTCTGATGAGATCTGTGATATTGTTAAAATAAAGTATTGGTTCACTATATGATTGGTCGTTTTAAAATTCAAAGGAAAAGAATATTTTACCATTTTTTAATATTATTAATGACTTCTATCAATAAAAAAATATGCATAACTTTCAAAAATAAATTGCGGCAAGCGCTAAAAATTCTTTTGTGGCCAATAAAATTCATAAGATGAGATAAAGTACTGATTGGGTTAACTATGTAATGATTTTGTTTTTATAAAAATCGATTTTCATTTTTATTTGTTTTTTAATAAATTTATATATCGATTAAATAGATGTGGCATAACTAATTTACCATATTTTATTTTTGTTTAATCATCTGTGTCGGGAATTTATTTTTCACGAAAAAAAAATTATTTATTTTCTTTTAATAGCACCCAAGGAGAAATGAAAGTACATCATGAAAACCGCGCTGAATCAATACTGAGGCCACACACAACTTTAAAAAAATGTTCAAAACGAATTTGTTCTTCGATGCTTTGTTCTTTCCTAAATGGCCAACCGTGATCAATTCAAAGTTACGACAATCTGACTTTAGATAATCAGTAAGAAAAACATATTAAAAAAGTCAAAAAAGGGTTATTTAGAGATGTAGTTCCAAAAACTTAAAGAAAAAAAACTAATTTTTTTGCATTACATATTCAGCATAAATAAATAAGCGATTAAAAACAACCAGAATGAATTTTCGCATTGATTTTTATTTAACAACAATGGAAAAGATAGGTTTTGATAATTTATTTATATTTTTATTTGAATTTTAAATAGGCATACTTGTCTGTATATCAATATATTTATAGAAATAATAATTTATTTGATCATTAAATTTTTTAAATTCCTCACCAATCAATTTCTACTTTTTAAATTCCATAATTATTTTAAAAAACTAATTGTTTGCATAAAACATCACCATTAAAATTAATTAAATATTTTTATTGACAAAAAATTGATAATTACTTAATTATACACTTTTATCACATTTCAGTTTTAATTAAATAATTTGTTAAAAAAAATATGTTCTTAATCAAATAAAATTGATTTGACACCAAAAAACATCGAACATTACCCGTGATCGTTTAAAAAATAAAAATTTGAATTTATACAAATTTTCAGTTCGATATAAATTTTAATTTAACTTAAGTAAAAAAAATAATCTAAATAAATCTAAAATGTAATTAAAATAAATGAAATTTGGTATCTCAAGATTATACAAGCATATTATATATAAAAAAAACTGTAAATTTTATATTTATTTTGCGTAAATATCAATGTATCATATACGTGTATCAAATTGATATGACATCTAATAGGTCGATGATTTCTAGTATTTTTTCGTACATATTTTCCAAATTAAAAAAAATCAATTCAAATTACTTTTTTTCATTATTACGTGTTTTTTAATTTGTGATGTATATGCGCGAAATGTTTCACAATTTTATTTCTCTAATTTTTTCGTGCTAAATATGCAAGGTAATGTAATGATCCAACAATTTTTATTTTGAATAATATTTCATTGATATTATCCTGGCGTTTTTACAGTGTCAATTAAACTTTCCTATAATGAAATAATTTACACAAGTAAAATTTTTTTTGGAACTATACGAAAAAATATGTCTGCGAATTTAAATATTGTTTGTTCTAGCTTTTTGGTGTAAATACATAATCATTCATAGACGGGTAAGTTTTCTTTTAAAAAATCTTCCTATTCGTGTTTTTTTTAAGCAAAACCAAAAAAAAGTATTTACATTGTTAAAATTTCCACACCTAGAAATTTTTATTGAATATATTAAGATAAATCAGAAGAAAATTAAATTATGCATTAACAAAAATTGCGCAGATCGTGGTTTTTAATATATTTTTTATTCAAATCGACCAGTTAGATTTGAGAAAGACCAATTCGTTATGCTGATCGATTTATATTTAGTAGGTTCTCAAATGTATTCAAAATAATTAGATATATTAATTCTAGAAAAATGCTTTCCGTTAAAAAAATCTGAGAACTAATATAAACAGCAAGTTTTAAAGATCAAAAGAATAGACAAAATCTTTACGATTAGATAAAATTTTAATTTTTTAAATTTTTTTTGCAATATTAAACTTTGATAATATATTTTAGTAACAAATTTAATTAATGACGAAAAATATCCTTTCTATTTTTATTTACATTATATTCTTTCTAATATTTTTTCTAATTGTCAAAGACTATTTTCAAAAATATATTTTTTTGTATTTGCACACATCACAAAAATTTTTAATATGTATCTTGTTTTTTAAATTGTTATTTTACAATGTTGTTGCAAATATCACATCTAAATATTAGACTTGTTTACAATAATATTGTTTATTCAGCACAATAAATATATCTTTGACAAGTATATTCAAATTAACTTTAAATTTTGTCATGATGAGAAGCAATTTTTACTACATTTGCAGTAAATTATTTAATCTTATCAATAAATTTTTTTTGAATTCTGCGCACTGTTTATTTAAAATTTAGTTTTTACCGATACATACAAAAGTATTCTGTACGATTATATTTTTGTTTTAATATTTTCGGAAAAACTACAATCGAAATTTTATTTCATGATATCTCTTTTTTACTCTGTAAATTGCGTCACATCTTTTTTATATTTGCAATATCTCATTTTGATTATTCAAAATCATTACCATAATTTGATTTTTTCGAGGTTTTAAGCTTTTTTTCTTAATATAAATTTGTGTAAATATAGTAAATATTTGTTCTTGCAGCTTTTCATACAGTAATTCTGTTTAGTTATAATGATTGTGGTATAGCATACCACATAAATATTATTAAATTTATTGAAGTGTTATTGTTTATATTTTATAATGAAATAATATAATATTTGGAAAATATAATTCATTTAAATTGCTTATTATAAAAAAATTGAATTATTTTTTTTACAATATAATTTCTAATATTGTGATTACCTTATAAGGCAACATAATTATCAAGAGATAACACAGATCACAAAAAACTATTTAAGTTGTAGAATAAAGAACAAAAAAGAAGAGAGAGAAGGAGAAAATGTACAGCTATAGTAGTAGAAATAATAGTAATAGTAAAAATAATAGGAATAATAGTAATGATAGTAGAAGTATAAATAATAGTAATAGTAATGATAGTTATAAATTGAATTGAAATGTTAAATATGTAAATAAATTTTATAATAAAAAATGTTTTAGTATTTTAGAATTTTATTTTAAAAATAACAGTGTCCCTGTGTTACAGGACAATGATATTTAGCATTTTTGTGGAATTTAATTTTTTTCGTACTTATACTTTTGAATCTTCCCTAAAAATTTTTATTTTATATTCAAATAATTATTATTCATTTTTTTCTAATACATTAATTACAAATTTCAGAAAATACATGTTTCTTTAAAACTTAAAAAATCGGTTTAGGAACTATTTTGTCTGTGATTTATACTATTTTCAAATTTTTAGTATAATCGTTACATTACAAACTATTTTATCTTTTTTTTTACTCTTTAATTACTTTAAAATTTCAAAGCATTAAATATTTTCTTTCCTAATGAGATTCTTTCCTCACATCGAGTTCTTTAAATTGCTTCCTTTGTCGTTCTAAACACCGATCTTTATTTTGTTTTCTCTAAATTGTAAACTTATAAAGAACTTTCAATTTGGTTATTTTTTTTTAAATTGAATTTCATCCGTTTCCTGTTCTATTTCAACAAAAAAAAATTACTTTAAAATATTCATCACTCGAGTAATTCTTGCTTTTATTACATGTTTCTTAAGATTCTCAAATAATAAATGATTCTCTCGTTTTTATCTGCACTGTCAAATTCTGAGCAGAAAATTTCTTTGATATTTCACTTACATCATAAAAATTATCAAACCCGAATATTTTTCAGTTAGTATTTATTCTTTTGTTATCTTGTGTGTTTTTTATGTTTTTACCTCTTATTTGTTTTTTTTGATCAATTTCTACTTTTGTGTTAAACATCTGTTCCGTTTTTAATTCAATTTTATCTTTGGAATTTTTAATATTATTATCAGATAAAATCATCGTTTTAGATGAAGAATCTTCGATTTCTTCAACAGTAATATATTTTTTAGACATGATTGAATCATAAAAATAAACATTTGGTTTGGTTCCTGTTTCTTTGAAATTCGTTGTATTATTGCAAGATAAAGTTGTTGTATTAGAGGGAAAATCCTCAATTTCATCAGCTGTTTCATATTCTTTCAGAATCCCATGAAGTAAATTCATCAAAATTTGGTTTTTTATTTGTGTTCGCTTCTTTGAAATATGTTTTATTGTTTTTTTCACTCGATATTTCTTTACTTGAGGAAGAATCTTCAATTTCCTCAGCTGTTTCATATATGTCAGAATCGCATGAAGTAAATTCATCAGAACTTGGTTTTTTATTGTTGTTCGTTTCTTTGAAATTTGTTTTATTGTTTTTTTCACTCGAAATTTCTTTACAATAGGAAAAAACCTCAATTTCTTGAGCTGTTTCATGTTTTTCAGCTTCACATGAAGAAAGTTCATCAAAATTTGATTTCGTATTTCTATTAGCTTCTTTAAAATTCATTGTATTATTTTTTTTACATAAAATTCCTGTGTTGAGGAAAGAATTCACAATTTCTTGAGCCTTTTCACATCTTTCAGCATTACAAGAAGCATCATCATCAAAATTTGGTTTTGTATTTGTGTTCTCTTTTATAAAATTCCCATCATTACGAATTTTTTGGCTCAATGAGCTCTGATTAATTTTAATTAATTCTTTATTTTGATTTTGATAAGATTCGAGAGCCCGTTTTAAATTATTAAATTCTGCTTTATTAATTTGGTCTTTGATTGATGTCTGGTTTTTTTTATCTTCACAATCAATGCTCGATATATTTGGATTCGACTTCGAACTCTCAAGATCAGTTTCTGATTTATTTACTTGGATGATAGCATCTTTGTTTTTTCTACATTTTTTTTTGGTAAATTATTTTGATTTTTTCGTTCTTTTCTGTATTATCATCAAGCTCTTCAAATGCTGACTCATAATTACTAGAATAATCGATATATTCAGTATTATTCCCTTTAAGAATATCATTATGTTTTGAAACTGTTGTTTCATTTGATTTACCTATTTTTACTGTTTTCATACAATCTATAGAATCCACTAAAACATCATCTATCTTTGTCCCTTTGATTTTTTTGGTTTCTTGATGAGATTCAACTGATTGATTCATATTATCTATATTAACATTGACACTTTCAACATGAAAATTTGTCGGTTCGATTTGTTTTTCGCTAACATTATTGATTCTATTTTGTTTGTTTTGTATACCGAGAAGAATTGTTGCAGAACTATTTATTTGATCAATATCATACTTGTTATTATCCACTAAAGTATTGTGAAATTTTTCTTTTTTGCCATTTTTTTCCATAAAATCATTGTCAAATCCTTCTTGAGCCGACTCGAATTCTTTAGAATCAACACAATCGCCGACAAAATAAACATCGGAAATATCACTATTTACTTTCTTCACAAATTTGTATGACTCCTCGATTTCTTCAGTATCTATAGAATCTATTAAAATATCATCTAAAAGATATTCTTCGTTACTTTCAATTTTATGATTAATACTTTGTTTGAAATTTTTCTTCACTGAAGGTTTTATTGACTTATTTTTAAATCTATTTGAAACTGCATACTTTATACCAGTCGATTCGTTCGTCCTATTTACATTTAGAAGTGGATCCTTTGTAAATGGTTTATAAAAAATCATTAAACCTATCGTAACTAAAAATACAATTGCGATAAAAACCAAAACGAATATACCTATTTTTAACATTGCTAAACCCATCAGATATTTTACATATTTTCTTTTTATTCTATTTTTTCAATTTAATTTATTTTCATTTCATTAATTTGTTAATATTCTGTTAATCAAATTACTTACACGAATTATCACTTTCTAATTTACTGACTAAAACTAATATTATACGTTTTTTATAAGAAAGAATTTCGTTTAAAAGTTATATGTAACAGTTGTAGAAAACAACAAATCATATATTTTTAAACATTGGAATCCGTATTTTGTGATTAAAGTTTTGAAGATTCGAAAAAATAAAACTTCGAAAACTAAATTTTCGTGTTTTTTAAATTTTGAATTTCGAATTAAATTGTTTCTAAATTGGCAATTTTAATCATTTAAAAATGTCTCTTCTACAATATACTGCTAATTTAATACACAATTATTCGATAATTACAATGTACAGAATAAATAAAATGAAAACAAAGTAAAAATGAAATTAACTATACTTTTACATAATTTAATAATATGAGAGTTATTTAATTGTAATGCTTTAGGCATTAATATGTGAAACAGTAAATGTAACAAAAAGTTTTTTAATTAATCCGAATAAAGACAAACTGTGTGATCAATTTGTGAACATCTTTCCTTCTTTAAAATATAAAAAAAGCCCCGATAATTTACATCTATTCCAAATAAATCATGAATATATATATCGCTTGTTTTTTTCAATAATATCTATGGAATTATATGTATAAGTTTTAAACTACTTTTTAAAAATAAAATTTAAGATTACATTTATTAAACAGACATTAAAGTGGCCTTGTGACCAAAACCCTATGATAGTAGTTTTTTTAAATCAAATATATTGTTTTTTTTATGATGTTGCATTTAAAAGCACAAAAAAAAATAAAAAAAACGATGCATTGGTTAAAAAAACCAAAATTTAATTAATTTGGTTTTTTAGTCGTGAATATAATATAATCTTTTTTATAGTTGTCTTAAATGGCAGCGAAGTAACAAAAAATAAAATTGACCAGACAAAAATAATTTTTTCGGGTGTTTTTAACCATTAATATTTATTCAAGTAAAGAATTACATTCAGGAATATTAATATATGTGGAAAAAATCCTTTTATTTTACATTATAATTGCATTTAAACCAATATTCATGAGCCATAATTTTCTAAATTGTATCTTTTATTTTATAAAATTATTAATAAATGGAAATTTTTTGATGCTTGATTATTGAAAGTAGAAAATATTCAATTAATTACGATTTTCTTTTAGATAAGAATGCAGAAAATGTGCCATAACGACGAATTAAGATAAAAGAAACAGTCTAAAAAATGCAAAAAAACGATACTTATGCTATTTAAAATTGTTTTTTGTACTTCAAGATTGATTTCACGCGTGGATGCCAGTATTCAATACTCATTTTGGTTAATATTGCCTTTTTTTCTTCTTTTAAATTTTTCCAATTTAGTTTTTTCTCCTACCTTGTTGAAACTATTCAATGCGAATGTACAACAGTAAGTGTTGCATATAAACCTCTTTCGTCGATTATTCATTAGGAAGATTATATTTTTTCTATTTCTACCACCAATTTTTCAGACAATGTGAAAATTTCCCATTTTCCCGACTATAACCAAAAAACGTAATATTTCTCTCATTTATTTCCTCTTAAATGACCCTACAAAAGAGGTACAGTTTTTTTGGATGTGAACAGCAGTATCTAGGGGAAAAATATAAAAAGAGTTACCTTTTCAGTAGAATCATATAAGTTTAATAAATTATGACAAAAAATATTGTTTTTTAACTGTGTCTATTTTTTGTCCCCAAGGTTTTTTTCGAATAAACTAAATTGCCACTACAATGTGGTGTATAATTTGGCTTTTTCATAATTCAGTCTTAATTAGTGCACACATAATAAAGCTTTACAAAATCAGATATTCCTATAACAACCGAAGCTTTACTTTATATTGCACAAGAATAAAATAAAAAGAAAGAGTTGCTGGTAAAATTTCCATTACTGTTAGAAAAGTGCTGATTGAACTTTTCAATCTTATTATTTCGCCTCCACCATTAATATTTTTATTTAATTCTTTTTATGGTAGTTCTCATATCCAATATTTCTTTTATTCGTACTGTAAAGAAAAAACTGTTTTTATTTTAAAAAAAAATTTAAAATATATATTTTTTTATATTGTGTTTATTGAAATATCGATTATTTATTCTATTACTGCTGCATTTGATCATACTATTGCCATTACTGCTAATATTTTTTTCTAAATTTTTATTACTAATATTTCTTCATCTAAACTAAATATTACTATATTTATTTATTATTCTTTTTTCTACTTTTTTATTAATTTATAATATTTTTAATAGTTTTTTTTGTGATCTTTCATATCTCTAAAAAAACACTAAATCAATGTAGAAAATTGTAATATATATATAGATTTTTTTACAAAAATTTATTATTTAAATATTTTATTCATATTTTAAAGTGATATATTTAAATTATATTAAATTTTCAGTAATTAAATGAATAATTTATATATAATTCATATGTAATATTTATATCACACAGTATATCATTATCCGTCAATAAAAAAAATTAATGTTTATTATGGTATAAATAAATATAATAAAGAGTGTAAAAAAATTTTAAATCACAATATAAAAAATATATTATAGAATTCAAACAAAAATCAATTTTTAAATTTTAATTTTCTTTCTTTGATTTGCATAACATTACGAAACACAACCGTACCACTAAATCAATAAATACATTAAAAAAAATTAATATCTAAAATGAAATAACACACGATCAACATCATTATTAATATTTCTACAAAATTTTTAAAAGAAAAATGACCTAAAAAGCTCTCATACTAGAGAAAAAAAAGGAATAATAATTTATAAAAAGTGTGATATTGTCAAAAATTTATTGATTTCTAATAAGTTAAAATCGTGTCTTCCTTCAAACATGTTATTATAGAAAAAATTTCATCCCATAGATTATGTATAATTTGAAAAGAATAAACATGAGTATAGGTGTAAAAAAAAATTTAGGGCTTTCTCGTAGGTGAGGTGAGTGCCATCAGGCAATGGTATGAAAAACACACTTTAACGACTTAAATAAATTTATATATTTTACCCAAAATATTTTAACTTGAAACCACGTTTTGTTATCAGTCTATCCGTCAGTATAGCCTTTCAATCGTAAATTTCTGCAAAAGTCAAATAGATGATTGTGATATAAAAATTTTTAAGTAAAATTAATTTCATGAAAATTTATGATAATTTTAAATAGAAAAAAAATTATGTGAAAAGATATATGTCGTACTATTTTTTGCGTTTTTTAGTTGGAAAATAAAGAAAAATAATAAAAATGTGTTTTAATTTAAATTCAAAAATAGTTGTGTGAAAGGTGGTTTTTTTTATATAAAGATCAAATATATGTAATCATCTTAAATATTAATGAATATATTTGTATCAATAAGTTTCGTTAGCATTTTTGTTTTTTTTTGGCTCTAAATTTTGTAAATTATATGGAAATTTTGATTCAAATATCTTTAATACTTGATAAAAAGAAAATTACTTTAATTTTTTGATTAAAAAGCGACATAAAAAAATACTAAAATACAATATATATAAATTTTTTATTTTTAAATTGTAATTTAGTCCAATGGTTTCAGAATTTTTAAAAAAAACCCGGAGTTGCACTCTATTATTAATATACAATATATTTTTTGTTTAAAAAAATATAATATTGTATCTAATAAAAGTTTATTTAATAATAATAAGATTTAAAACTTTTTATACGCTTGATTTAAATTTAATATATAAGGTGTTATGCGTCTGTATTAATAATTTTTTTCATTTGCTTTTTATGTTTTGAAATAAAACTAGTATCGTAAATTATTTGATATTAAATGCACAGTTTAGATTAAAATCGTATTTTTTTTTGCTAATGTTGATTTTTTAAAAAAGATATTGTATCAACTACAAAGAATAGTGTTTATGGCTTTGAAATGGTGTCATTTCGAATAGAAAAAAATTTTATAAATGACAAAAAATGTTGATAAGCATTATAATATAACACTATCACAAAACTTTTGGTCAAAATTTTCTTTGAAATTAGTAGACTAGTTTAAAATTAAATAATAGAATTTATGCAAAGTTTATTATATAAAAATTGTAAATTAGGCTAGCGATTCTTTGGCATCTCAAATTCTGTATCAAGAAGATTTTTTTGCAAATCTCTATTTTAAATCCATTAAACACGTGACTAGTTTTTTATACAGTGAAAGAAGGAACTTTCGTATTTTTAAATTTTCAAGAGTCTATGTTTCTGTGAAAAAATTACACATACTTTATTTTTTATTTACTGCTCTTTTTCTATTGGTCATCATCATAGGGATATTGTTAACCGAAATGACATACAAAAAGGTACACTATTTATATTATATGTCTCATAAGATGGTTTCCTTGAATTTTGAATCTTTATTCTCGTAAATTTTTCACAGAGCACAATAGAATATATATATACTTCTTTATATCGATTTGCATCAAAATTTATAAATTATTAATGTTTAAACTATACCTTAAAATTTTTTTCTATCTCATTTGAAATTTCTATGGTCAATATTACAATGAAAAAAAAGATTATTCATATATAAAATCTGATATTTGTGATTCAAATTGCTTAAAAAAACTAAATTGTACCATTTAGCTTTTTGAATTTACGAACCTAAAACTACTTAGTATGATTCTAAGCAAAAAAGGAGGGACAAGAAGACATATAAAAAATATCTTGAAAGTAATATGAAAAAAATAAAAGGTTTCTTACTACCTCTAAGCTACTTTTATTTCAAAGCAAAAAATCATTTAAAAATTTTCATATTTTAAATAATCATTTTATTTATAAAATCTAAATGTCTTTTTGTATGCCAGCTTTCATTTTAGTATTAATAAATAAGAATTTTGACAAAAAAGTTTCAAATATGCTTCTCTATTTTTTCAATTCTTTCATTATTTTCAAAAAATATAAATATTCACTCATTGCGTTACTATAAAAAAAAATAAATATTATTTTATTCATATTATAAATTATAGTTTTTTTTATTATATTTATTTCAATTTCCGACAGATTTATTGCTATATATTGAATTTTTGCAAATATTTAGCATAATTCAATATTTGTGGCATACATTAAAAACTTAACAATGTCATTTAGCTAATTTTCGAAAATAATTATGACAAAAAAGGTCAAGATAACATCAAAAAGGCATAACTAGAACATTCATACCAAAATAGTATTTCAAAAAATTGACAAAATGATAATATATCATTCAATAGGAAATTAAAGATATATATTAATTGTATTATATTTGAATGGGAATTTACTACAAAAAGAATAGAATTCAATAATGTATTTCTATTTTTTCATGATTTTCAAATTTATTTTTACATCTTATTTTTAAAGTGTTTCCAATAGTGTTTTTTTAAAGATTGAAGCTGCATCAAATATTTACATGACAAAAAAATTAATGAGAAAAGTGAAGAACTACAAAAAAAATATTGGTTTCAATTCGAAATATTAAATTAAAATATATTTTGCATAAAATTTAAATTTTTTCCTTACATATTATACTCAATATTACACTATAATTTAAAAAATTTTAAATAAATTATCCTTTGAATACTAAATTGAAAAAATATTTTTAGCTATAAATGAATACATTAAAATATAAAATTAAAGAAAGATATTTCTATAAATTGTTGTGAAAAATATTTATAGATAACAAAAAAAATTATCTTCTACCGTCTCTTAAAAATTCATTGCTGAATATAAACAACATTTCATCGAAACCAAAATTTTTTTTTGTTCTATTATAAAACAGAAAAGTGATTTGAGTACAAAATTTTCTTTTTAAAAATTTATTTAGCCCTCACCTCTAATAATTAAAATCAAGAAGTTTTTATTACTTTAAGTTTATCCGCTTTACTTACAAAAACAGGTGATATATTGTTATTCAAAACATTAAAATCACTATAAATGTGACATTTATACAATTTTATCTAATGTGCAAACACTAATATACATTTTTTCTACTAATAATCTATTAATTTTTTGTTTTTATGTATTCTTAATGGGTGATAACGCTTTACGATTTAAATACAACAAAAAACAACTAGATGTGTAATACAATATGTACATAGGTTAATAAGTGTATTTAAAGGTTCTTTTTATCCTCAATTTTTTTGTTGTTATTTAATACATCTAATATTTTTGATATTAATTAAAAAAAGATTTTGGTGTTTTTAATTGGAAAAAAAAGCTTTTATAGTTTATAATAATAAATTTTATCGTGCTTAAGCTTATATATTTAAACAATCATTCGAATTCATATAAAAAGGTTGGAAGGTTGTGATGTTAGGGCATCACTTTCAACCCAAGCATTAACAGTTTTTTTGCAATCAAGTCATGATTATAAATGAAGAAGAAAAATTTAAAATTCTTTTAAATGACATATTTTGATATAATTTTATAAAAAAAATTGTAAAATATTAACCAATTGAACCTTTACAAAAACAAATGATAATAATATTTTTATTGTTTGTTATTTAATATAATACGAACAAAACATTGTGTTTATTTAGTAGACAACAACAAAAAAAATAGGGTTTGTGTCGTAGCTTTTAAGTCTGATATTTTCTCCTTTTTCATTCCAAGAACAATTTACACATTTAATTATTCTTTAAATAAAAACAAATGAATTTCTTTTATTTTCTTTGTTTTAAATAAATCAAAAGATTAATACAAATTTCAATGTTGCTATTATAAAAAGGTAAGCCGATGAACAATTGAAAGTAGAGAGATACATCCATCAGCGTTTAATCTTAGAATAATACTTTAGCAAAGGTCGCATCCCTGAATTCCACCACATAAACTTATTTAAAAAACCGCAGAAGATAAATTTGTATACTTAAAGGCAATCTATAAAAAAAATATTTTTTTACATTAACAAAAAACATCAAATATAAAAAAAAATATTTTGTGTGAAACCATATATATTGCTTATCTGAATGGATTTTCCTAGTTAATTTCTTTAGAATAGAAAATGTAAATAACATATTAAATTTAAATTACACCAAAAATGATGTAAAATGGTGGTTTTATGCTTATATTATAATATAAATGTAAAAAAATTGATTTACATCGGTGATAAAAAGTTAAAAAAATGAAGTTAATAATATTGCGCTTTTACATTTAATCAATATATTTTATTAAAAAAATTTTTCAAAAAATTTTTCAACAAATAAATTAAAAAATTATCATTAATATGTTCATTTGAATGGAATTAATTATGTTGAGATTAGAATAAATATTTACATTGTAAAAATAACATTGAATCTTGGAAGCATAAAAATTAAAATAAGTTTTAATTCTTATTTGAGTAAATTTTTGAACAAATTCGTAGAACTAGAGTTGCGAAGCTTGTTTTTGTTAAATTTTTCAATATTTTTGCAAATAATGGAATAAAATTTTTCATACTGATTTGAGGTTAAATTTTTATATTATTTTTTTTCTGTGATTTACAATCTAAATTAAATGATTTGTGAATATGTTCACAATATAAATCATTGGAGAATATGTGTTTTAAAATTATTAAAGAAATAATTATGAAATTGTATGGATAAAATGAAACAGTATATGTGAACAGTACAATAAATTTAAATTGTATAATTTAAAATTTGAAAAAACAACTTGGTTAATTATTCTTTTATTTTAATTCATAATGTGTTTCAAAAATTCTTTATTTTTATCATGTGAACTATATTAAAAACAATAATTATCACTGATAACAAAATTGATAGAATTTATTAATCCATTATTCGAATGTTATATTTTTTAAAATAAAAAAATTTGGAATTTATTAAAATTGTACAATTTTGTAAATAAATAAATTATAAGAGTATAATTTTTCAGATTAGTTTACGAATTTTAAACACAAGTTTATTCTGTGAATGAATCGTTAAATATCTAAAATATCAAACTGGAACAGAATTTCAATATTAAATTTATTTTAAATTATGATAATGTATGTATTCTTATTTGATTGTTTTTATAGGTAGTAAATTGGGTTTCTTATACGTAATTCATTCTTTATTATTTTCTGTTGTTCAATTTTCTTATAAAAATACACAATTCTTGTATAATTATTCTGTATTAAAAGCTTTTATTGTTTAAAAGAAGACTATTCAAGATATTAATTTTCAGTTACAAAATATATAAACAAATATTGTCATTAAAAAGAGAAAATCTTTAATTAATTTTAGATTTTAAATAATTTTATCTCTACAACTTTTTTGCATGTATTTTATGTCAAAAATTATACAATTGGATTATTTTTTTATATTTTTAATCGAAATAAAAATTCGTTTAAATTCAAAGGTTAATTAAATAAAGCTTAATTTTAATGTATAGTTGAAATAATCAGGTTTTTTAAAATATAAAAACTATGTATTTTTAACAGCAAATTGACTTCTTTTTACTTAAATATTGTGAAGAAACTATTTTTTATTTTTTGTGTTCAATATAGCAAAAATTAATTTAAAAATTTATCGTTGTTTAACAAATAAGAAAACTTTATAAGCCTACATAGCACTAAATATACACAGCAAACAAGATAATGTATCTTTATAGTTGTTTTATTCTAACTAAGCCTTTTACTTCTTTTAATTCATGGAAATTTCAAAGTTTTTAAAAAATATGTAAAAAGAAATTTATTAATTCCATTTATATGGTTAAACTATAAACTATAGCAAGGTTTGTTTTTTAACTTAAATAAGAAACAAACCACCAATTGTTTAATTAAAAGCCATCACAATATGTTTTCAAATTTCAATGACATTTTCTTTTTCTTCTTTTTCTAATGGAAAGATTTAGGAAAGAAATTATAATTAAAAGAATTCTAAACTTAGGAAAAAAAAAATTACTTTGTTTTTTAAATAAATCTACGATTTCAAATTTATTAATTCATTCTGAAACAAAAAAATCACATTTTTGTAACCAAATGTACCACATAAAATAAAAAAATAAAAAAAAAGGGACAGAAAAATGTTAAAAGAGATAACAGAATTCAGCACCGACGAAATACCACGATATGTAAAGCTGACTCTAATGTCAATGGACGTAATAAACACAGCGTTTAGCATCAATGCAAATATTGCTTACGAAGGGCTCTATCAGTTTATGCTGCCATTGTTTGTTGTTTTGTATACAGGCCCATTGTGTGGGAACTTTGTGACACAATTTTTCAAACCAACACAGGATAATTTAATCGCGTATTTTGTAGGCGCAATGGTATTCACTTTTTTGAAAAATTATCCAAAATTCAGAAGACTGACAATTGTAGCTCATATTTTTATGAAAATTTTGTTAGTTTCTGCCTTTAAAAACGATACCAAACCTATATTTCTGAACATATTTTGGTTTTTAATATGCAGTTTTGTAGGTTCAATCACATACAAACTGGTTGTCGGCATAAAAAACGTTATCAAAATGGGTGAAAAGGAATTTAAAGAGATTTTCGGCATTGTAATATGCGTTCTTCTTGCCAAATACTTTGAACTCAGTGACCTTTTCATATCTTTAATGGTTATTTTAATGTGCATTTCGGTCGGAATCGAGCTGAAAGATTGCTGCTGCTACAGAATGACTAAATCATTGAAGAAACCAATTACCAGCAATGATAAGCAAGACGAAGAAGTAGAAAATTATAACAAGGAAAACTCGGAGTCATTTATCGATAAAGAAGAAGAGGAAGAGAAAAAAGATGAATCTAATAATTACGAAGAAATTGAAACAGAAGACATCATAGAAGAAATCCATCCTGCTCCAAAAAAAAGAGGAAGACCTAGAAAAACAAGTATAATTTCTCAACCAGCATCAGTCACATCAACCAAAAGAAAGACCGCTGCAAAAAAATCGTTAAAAGATTAATATCATTATTAAAGATAATTATTTGATCGAAACCTTTTTTTATATTTTATTCTAATTAATAAACAAAACTTTACTTAAAAATTCAAAAAATTCTATTTTTAAATAATGATTGCGCAGAAAGTCTTTTAGAATTGACCTAACTTTTTTTTGATTGATAATAAACTACTGATATTATTATGGGTTTGAAGTCATGAGTATTTTTTCTTTTCTATGAAATCTATTATCGAATTATGTTTTTATTTATATTTTGTTGTAAATTTTCAATTTCTTATAAATATACATTTAAAACATAAATTTCCAAAATAAAAAATTTAAATATATTATAGATAGCTAAAAGAACTTTTTTGACAAAAAATCTATAGTATTTAAGTTATATTCGAGATATTTGAAATGAGATTAAAATTAGAAAGAGCAAATTTTTCATATGTTAAATAGGGCGAAATATTTCCTAATATTACCTGTAATAATGAAACTACACATATAAAAGGTTGATATTCATAGTTTGCTATGAATTTTATTTCTTAAAGTTGTCCACATTGAATTTTATCACAAATTAAATTATCGGAATATTAAAATTGAAATAATTTAAAGGTGTGGATTTCAATTGTTTTACTTATGATTTAATTTTAGGAACTATTTTAAATTTTTATAATATTGCGGGTGTCTATATTATAGGAGGAAAAGCTTATGTAGTTTGTAAAAATAGAAGAACAAAATGATTGGTAACTAATTGTTTGATTTATTGAAGACCTTGCTTAAAGGTTTCAGTTCGTGCCTTGTTTGCTATGATTTCGTTCCTTTTTCGTTTCCGTAATCATCTAGTTTGGCTTCATTAATTAATTCCCCGTGGGGTTCGTAACATTTTCTCTTTTTATAATTTTTTAGGAAGGATTTTGTTATGAGAGTTTTGATTGGTCGCTGGAAAATATTTATTTCAAGCCCTCCAAACCGCTAAAACAATTGATCGAGAATATCGCATTATTGATTTTGTATAATTTTTTCATGAATTTTCTGATATGCAGAATGGAAATATAGATCAAGGTCGTATATCACAAGGAACTTCATCCGAAGTTCCACACAGAATCGATTGAAAGAACCCGTCACAGGCAACAAATAAAACCTTTGACATTTGTAATTAAATCCATAATTAATTTTATATTTTCGAATAGTAGATTTTAAAGATTAATAATTTAAACAAATTAAATCATTTGATCTTAAATGAAAATAATCGTAAAATATTTAATAAATATTAATTAAATTAAAACATTTAATCTAGATGAAATATTTTTATTTGTGATAGATTATTTACTCTATCAAAATAAAATATATAAAGGATGTGAATTTAATGATTATGAAGAGTTTTAAATACACTTTTTATAGATCTCTAAATAAATATGAATATTGTGAAAACTCCAAATATATTTATATTCAGAGTATTTATAATGGCGACAGCAATGAAAAAGAATCTTCCGAACGGAGATTAACAGATCTGATTGAAGAATTATCTCTAACGGACAATTGAATCAAAAATTTATCTTGAAAAGAATGTGATTCAGAACAATGGATTAACTCATTATCAGTGTATGATTAAAAATGGTCTGATAAAAAAATTGATGGCATTTTCTAAAAGTAAAATGGTTAAAGATGCTAAAATATGATATGAAGCAATGGTGGAAGACGAATTACACACATATTCGGAATTTAAAAAAGAATTCATTGAAAATATTGCACGAAAAAAAGCAACTGAATGATAATTTTGGTTT
Organism: Edhazardia aedis USNM 41457; assembly: GCA_000230595.3. Classification (NCBI taxonomy): domain Eukaryota; kingdom Fungi; phylum Microsporidia; family Culicosporidae; genus Edhazardia; species Edhazardia aedis. The sequence continues at coordinate 43,174 of AFBI03000096.1, forward strand.
TTATAGATAAATACTTGAAGGACCAGGAGAAAAAATTTTATGAATTATATTTATTTAATAAAAAAGTTAAATAAAAGTTTAAATATAAATATTGGGAAAATAATAGAATATGTAAAAAATGTTATCCAAAGTATTTATATGAAAGATTAGAAAATTTTAAACTATGGAAAGAATTGATTTTGATAACAGAAGAAAACCTACAATATATAAATAGGAATTTCGAAAGAAAAAGATACAACAACGATAAAATTAGAAACGATAAAAATGATAATAAAAAATATATTAACAGATATGAAATTCTGTCGAATGGTAAAATAAATGATAAGTTTTACCCAAAAGAAATTATAACTACAGTGTAGATATCACAAATCAATATATGATAAAAAAAGACATTCTTTCTCAAATGTGCATATTCAAAACCCATAGATAAAAGACCAAGGATAAAACTAAGATTCACAAATGGTTATTTTTCAGCACTTTTAGATACGGGCGCTAATAACGGCTGTAAACAATAAGTTTTGTGAATACAATAATTTGATAATCATTAACTGCAAAAAAACGTTTGAACACGCAAACGGATCCGCTAAATCTGACGGTTTTGTTAAATTTAATGTTAGAACAACAAAAAACAATCGAATTGAAGAAACTAATATAAAAGCGAGCGTGTTAGATAACACAAAAGAATATGTCATTATTGGGATTAATGATATTTAAAATTTAGGATTGTTCGATTGTTTGAAGACACCAAAAGATAAACAATCAAAAGCTTTGGAATCGGATTTAATTTTTTCTCTGAATTTACCAGTAGAAGAAGAATCTCAAAAAAATAAAAATGTTGATGAAATAATATCAGTTAAAATAGGTGACGAGCATACAAATAATAAACGAATTGAATCAGTAAGAAATCATATTTACAAATATGAAAATGTGTTTTTTGTCAACGATGGTATATTAAATATTGACACATATCATTCGATAGAATTAAATTATGAGAATATTAATATAAAGGCATAAAACTATCGAAGAAGACCTGAAGATCACATCAAAATTAAGGAAGAAATTGATAAACTTTTAAAAAAAGGATTTTTAAAAAAATGTTATAGTAATATCACAAGTCCATTAGTAGTTGTGTGTCAAAAAATGGAACGGTGTGATTTTGTATTGATTATCGAAAATTGAACAAACATACTATCAGAAAATATTACCCAATACCAATAATTGACGAAATGATAGAATCGTTACAGGGTGCAAATATTTTTTCAACGATGTAGTTCGAGTCTGGTTATCATCAGATAAGAATAAAAGAGTCTGATCAATTTAAAACTGCTTTTACAACGAGAAATAGTGTTTTTAAATAAACAAAAATGCCTTTCGGGCTAATTAACGCTCCATTCACATTTCAAAAGAGAATGAACATTTTATTCACTGATCATCTATACGATTTTGTTGTTATTTACCTGATGATATTTTAGTATTTTCAAAGACATTTGAGGAACATTTGATTCATTTAGAAAAAATTTTTATGATTCTACATGACTCTGGATTAAAAGCAAACATATCAAACTGCAATTTTTTACAAAGAACTGTTGAAAATATAGGATTATAATCTCAAACAATATTACTTCTATTCCATTAAAACTGAAAACTAAAGCGATATTATTTAAAAATCACAGTAAAAAAAAAAGAACTGAGAAGCTTCATAGGATATTATACGTTTTTCAGAAAATTTATTCCGGAATTTACAAATTTAGCAGTACCATTGCATAATAAATCATCAAAAACTAATAAATCAAAAAGTAATGATATTATTTTAAATGATATTGAAAAGGAAGCTATCGGTAATAAAAAAGTAGCTATAAACAAATCCATTGATTAAACTTTACCAGATTTTTCAAAACAATTCATAATATACACAGACGCATCAAATGATACACTTGGTGGCGTTTTAATGCAAAAAAACAATGAAGAAGATAATGATATCATATTTTATATTAGTAGAAAACTGAATACTTCAGAGATGAATTATACCGTGACCGAAAAGGAATTTTTAGCAATAATATGGATAATAAAAATGTTGCATGCATACTTATCAAAAAAATTCGTATTATTTTTGGATCATGAAGCTCTTAATGGCTTTTAAAAGTTAAAGAAATAAGAGAAAGAATAATGAGGTGGGTTTTATTTATACAAAGCTATGATTTTGAGATACATTACATAAAATTCTCTAAGAACACTCTAGCCGATGCAATATCAAGATATTTTATAAACGAAGAATTGACTAAGAAAAATTAAAGTTTTGTCAATAAATACGAGTTTGAATTATACAAAGAACGACGAAATCGAAACTATAAGAAAAATACATGAGGAGTCTGGACATTCTGGATTACTAGCAACACTTATCTTAATTCGGAATCGTTATAGAAAAATTAAAAACTTAAGAAAGAAAATAGCGTTAGTTATAAGAGAATGTAATACAAGTCTAAAATATAATGATAATCCAATAAAATTACCAAAGTATAAAATCTAACTATGAGAACCGTTTCATACGGTGGCGATTGACTGTATCGGACCACTGCCATAAACAATACGAGGAAACATATAATTATTTTGGCTACAGATCATCTTAAAAAATGCTCAGAAGCATCAGCAACTAGGTCAAATAGCTCTAATTGTATTGCGTATTTTATAAAGTACAAAATTATTTGCCAACATGGTACTCCACAAGTGATATTAAAAAACCAAGGAAAAGAATTTAACAATAAATTAGTTCTTAGAATTTGTAAAGTCCTAGATACGATCAAAATATTTTCTAGCGCATATCACCCAGAAGGAAATTCTATTGTCGAAAGATCTAATAAGACATTAATGAACAAATTACGAAAAATATGCAACAATGATACGGATAATGTGGATTTCTATCTGGATTTTGCACTTTTTGCTTATAGAATATCTCCGATATACAATATTAGTAAATCACCGTTCGATTAGTGTTTGGAAGAAATCCTAAACTACTATCTGAATTCAATGGTAAATAAACTGAAAAAAATATACTGGCTCCAAAATCATTGATAGTGAAGTAATACAAAAAATAAATATTTATCGACACTCTAATAGAAAAAATGAAATCCATGAATCACCAAAACAAAGATACAAAAATCTCTCATAATAATTTAAACATAGGACAGGTTGTATATAAATGAAAATTTGTAATAAGGAAAACAAACTTGGTAGTTTATGTGAAGGACCGTATATGATTTTTAAAGAAGGAAAAAAATAAAACTATAAAATAACTTGTTGGTCCGTTGACAGCTACTCAATAAATAGAAAGGATCTAAAGCCTGCTTTTGAAGCAAAAATGATGGAAGATGCTGACATGTGGGGTGTGTCACAGGCAACAAATGAGGCCTTTGACGTTTGTAAATAAAACCATAATTCATTTTATATTTTCGAATAGTAGATTTTAAAGATTAATAATTTAAACAAATTAAATCATTTAATCTTAAATGAAAATAATCGTAAAAGATTTAATAAACATTAATTATAATTATAACATTTAATCTAGATGAAATATTTTTATTTGTGATAGATTATTTACTCTATCAAAATAAAATATATAAAGGATGTGAATTTAATGATTATGAAGAGTTTTAAAAAGACTTTTTAAGATCGCCAAATAAATATGAATATTGTTAACACTCCAAATTTATTAAGTATTCAGTGTATTTATAGAACCTTTTGTACTATGTCAGGATTAAGCATGAACCAGGTGTATAAGCTATGTTTGTCGAGAGCAAGCTTAAATTATAGTGGTTTACATAAATAAAGATACACAGACAGATGAAAAATAATAAGAAATCGATTTTAGCAACCTAGTTTACGAATTATTTACCCAAATAACCTTATCATGATTTTTTAACCTCTCTTGTCTTTACCTTTCTTAACCGAGAAATAGATCATAGTGTTTTTTGCAAATATAATTCATGTTATGCCCCATAAAGTCTTTAACTATATTAAACCTCTGATTTTCATAGTAACACTTTAACAGCATTCAATTAATTTTTTTTCAAACCATAATTTATCATTGTTTTATAATACATATGATTCGTTTCGTGGTATAATTGAATTTGAAATTTGTTAGTAGTGGCTAATGCTATTCACTAAATCATAAAAAACGATATAAAGTATTGTTTTCTAAGATATATTTCTATTATATCATTTAATTTTTAATGTATTGGAACTTAGATTGCTTTAAGGGATCTTAAAAAATTAAACTTTTAAACACGATAAAATGTGAAATATTATTCACAAATTTCACTGACAATAAAAACTGTTTTTCTGACAAATTGTGGTAAATAATATCACATTAGTTATAGAGACCTTTCCATCCGTAGTAGCGGTGTTTTTCCTCCACATGAAACCACCTGATAAATATTTATCCCTTGAGTTATTACTTCAATCCACAGTTTATATAAATTTTCGGCCTCGATCAGAATGTAGAATCAAGAATAGAGAAGAGGAAGAGAGCGACCAAAAGAATTATCTGCTGTAAGAACCCTTTTTACAAAATATACTTGATCAATAAAAATTACTTACCACATTCTTCATATTTTATAAAATCTTTTTGCCACATCGGCAGATTACAAACGAAGTATGACAAAAATCTTTTTGTTATTGCTACTCTCGCAAAATTGCGCTCATATATAAGTTTAAAATCATTTTGGTATTTTAAAAATGTTTAAACTTATTTATTTCTAATATATATTATCCAAGTGCTAAAAGATAGATTAACCCAAATTTGTCCTAATAATTTAACAATAAAAAAACATATTAACGACTATTATAATAAATATTTATTTCAAAAATACTGACTAAATAATAACAAAAATTTATTTAAATTATAGTTTAAATACAATATTTTTTGAAATATGCATATATTTTTCATTTTCAGATTTGTAATACATAAATACATTAAAGAAATGATAAAATATTTTGCTTCCACATTACTTAAAAATATATAAAAATCAGTATTTAAACGCTATTGTGCTGTATACCAAAGTATTATATACGTTCGAGATACTACCTAACGAAAATATATCTCGTAAATCAAAACTCTTGTCGATTTTTGATCAGTTTGCTGGTTTGAGCACAGACAGAGCCTATTTTCTGAAAATTAATACCCATTTTTGTTTTGAAAATATTAGAATAACAAGCTTTTTTTGAAATGTTATTTTTTTAATTTCATTAAGTATAAACTGATTTATATTTGAATATTATGGAATATTATTTAACGCTCGATAAAATAAAAATGACATAATCTTTTAGCTTTTACGATGTAGCAAATTATAATGCTCAAGTTTTGAAATATAAAAAATTTGAAATCGTAATGAGGTGTTAAAGGAATACATAATTATTGTACTATTGTAAATTGAAAAAAATATTTAGACATTAAAAAAAGCCTGTAAAAATTGTTTCTATACTTCTATAGTGTTAATTTTTCGCAGACATAGATATTTTAATTTGCAAACTATCTTGTTAGTACTTTGAAGTAAAAATCAAATTCATAATTGATATTATAAAAACGCAAAAAAAAAATATATTGATTGCTATAAATTTTTTTGTATTTGACAATTTTTAATATATTTGCATTTTTAGGTTTTGAAAATTGTGTATTATATATGGCAGAGTAATTTTTGTTTTTTAGTCAAAAAAGATGGCTCAAAAGGTTTTGATTAATATTAAATTATAATAATTTAGCCACTAGAAAGTCACTATTTTAAATTATCATTATAGCAGAATTTTTAAGTGTATTTGTTGAATATTAAAGAGCATAAAGAATTTAGTGAACATTATTATATTAAAATTCTATATATTTAGGGAAATTTTAATGTTTATTTATATAAATTACGTCTTTAGTTTGTAGAAATATTAAAATTATATTCGACAAATTAATCTTGTCGAAAATTGTTAAAAATTTGGAATAAAAAATTATCATTGGTTAATTTAATCATTACCAATGTAAATTATTTATTTTTACGAAAATTGACATAAAATGATTTAAGATTGTTTACTATAAATTAAGTGGTTTCCAAATATTGATTTTGATGACTAATGATTGGTGATTGATGATTGGTTTAAAAAACCAAAAAGAAATTATATAAAGAAATTATTTTTAAATAAATATGCACAAAAAACAATCTTTAATTTTATCTTCATTTTTTCAAGATTCTAATCGCTTTCCATCCAACAGTATTGAAAAGTCTTTTATTCTTAAACTAAAATTATTATAAATATTTGAGCTGAATTTTTTTTTTACATAAATTGTTCATTTTTTGGTTTATCAACCTTTATAATTTAACTTAATGATATATAGGTAGTGTTTTAAAATAATATTGTGGTATTATCTGACTTGATCAGTAACAGAATTATTGGGCTGTTTCGAAAATTCCTTATGCTTTAATTTAGTTAAAAACAGGTTAAAAAAAACACGGATCAAAAAAAACGAAAAAAAATGACATAAAATGAAGAAAAGAAAAAACAACAAAACCTAAAAAAAATCTAACAAATTTCATGCTCAATGTTGAAGATAAACGAGAAACAGGATATCTTTTGAAACCATGACGATAAAATAGCTCAGAAGAATTTTGGATAAAATCACTATTATAGAACTTACACATTTTTACCTTTCTAATGCGATCTATATAATAAAAATTCAAATTTTTATGATTTCAATTGTTTTAGTTTTTAGTATTAGAAAAAAGAAGGCTTCGATGATAAATTTATTTTTTATTTGCATTCTTAAAGGACATATTTGTCTAATTCGAATCTATTAATAAAAATAATTATTTATTTATTGTATAAAATTATTAAATTCCTTACCAATAATTTTTTATCATCTAATAACATAATTATGTTCTTAGAACTAATTGATTTCTTAAAAAGATCATAATCTGAATTAACATAATACTTTTATCGACATAAAATTAATATGTTAAAAAATATACACTTTTAACACTTTCATTTTTTATCTAAAAGAAGAATTTTTTTTTGAAAATATTTTTTAATGAAAAAATTGACTTGAAATTAATAAAAAAAACATTTATTATTCTGGATTCTCTTGAAAAACGTTACATTCCAGATGTTTATATATTTTTATTTTAAAATTTCTAAATTTATAACGATAAAATACAAATTAGAATTTGTGATTTTGTATAAAATTTCATTTACAGTTTATTTTTCATTTAAAAAATTAAAAAATTTTATTCATTTATTTTAAAATAATTACTTTTTTTTACATTATTACAAATATCAACAAAGTTATTACTTTAGTTATGCTAAAATGTGTTAATTTGAATTAACATCACTTCACCAAGTCAAATCCAGACTTTTTTGAGAATGAAAAATAATATTCATAAATTTAAAAAATTTTTTGTAAACGTTACGAAATATTCATGTAAAATTTATACGATATAACATTTATGTTACTTGATTTTTTACTAAATTTATAAGTTTACCTTTATTTCAAATAAATGGTTCAATTAAGAATGTAATTTACCTCGTGATATTATTATGAAATAAAATAGAAATTAAGAGGTATGTATTTTTCAATAAAATAAACCTCTTATGGCGTAACCAAACGAAAAAAATAATAACGGCATAGTTGTTACTAGAATTAGTCATCGACTTAAAACCAGAAATATGATCATGTGAAGAATAAATCTTACAAATTCCAATATATTTTGTATCTATAAAATATATTAATTTGGTAACAGCGCACGACAAACTATTTGGAATTTTTTTCGAGTGCTTTTAATTAAATGTAAACATTTTTTAACACAAAAAAATCGAAAAGAATTACTTTCTAGACAAAAAAAACTTTGTACACACACATTTATACTCATTTATAATATTTTTCAATATACAAATATATATAACTATAAACTAAAAAACACTTGATATATTTATGGGTCATATTGCAGAAATTTACATGCAGACTTCTGGTTTCCAGGCGATTACATGATTTTGAAAACAATTTCAAAAATATTTAGGATAATCAACCAATAATATTCTTCCATATGGTTTTATTATATCACGCCAAAAACGGCTATACAATAGATAACGATCATTGAAAAAAAATACAAGGCCTGATCAAAGCCGACAAAGATTAAATCCGCTCAAAGCCTAGTGATTTATGCTTAAAATAAAACAATAAGAAATACATATATATATTTTCTATTCTCGGCAAATGACCCGCAATATAATAGACTAAGCTCATTGTATTTGATAAAATCGAAAATCATACACAATTTAATTTCAGTTCGCAATGGTAAATATTTTTCAAATTTTTAATCCACTTAATACCTATAAAATATAAAAAATGTAATTATTATTTAATAACCAAATGTAGACACTTCATTATACGAGGACAATAGTTTAAACGAATTTTTTGCAATCTAAACACTCTAAAATATATAAAAAAATTGAAAAAAGTGAATATTTTAAACATTACGAATAAATTTATGTATAAATAAGTCAACAAGATCTATGTTTTTTTATTACTTAATCTTTTTTTCTATATCTGATGTCATTTTCTTCAATATTATTTTACTTTTGGTGTATTGAATTTTTTCATTAGTAGCAAAATATAATTTGAAATGAATTGTAACTTAGGATAGTTTTATGAACAAAGAAAAGTCTAATGGTTGTGGCGCGAATTCATTTTTTTATGACAAAAAATTAGTTGAAACAATTCACATGTTTGTAAAATCTTTTGCTAAAAATCCTACTACTTCGTATTTTTACTATAAATATTCTAGATTTTTGATATGAAAATTCATTTGTTTAATTCCATTCTTATAATAATTGATTTTTATATTATTGCAGTTTCTTATCCATCGTTTTTATATGGACTTGAATGATGAATCAAAATCATAATCTTATTTGTTTTCTTATTGAAAATCAAAATATTCAAATAATTTTAAAAAAATAACCATAACAATGTCCAAAATTATAGTATCATTAAAAAAACATGTTAAACATGCATCTAAACATATTATTGTGTTTTAAAAAATATTTAAGTTTTTTAAAAACCATATATCAAATATCATTATTAATGCAATATTTATTGTGATTATATAGATATAAAGGCATTAATATTTATTCTCATATGATAAAGTATTGATATGTAAACATAATAAAATTTTAATAGACATTTCGTGATTTATTCAATAAAATCAATTAACTAGTTCTATAGGCTCATTACTTATATTTGATTTTTTTTCATTTTAAATTGTTACATATGCTAAAAAAGGTAAAAATCTACAGATTTTAACTACATTAACTTTTTTGTATTTCAATCTAGTTTTCTGCAAAATATTTTGTAATTCGATATTGAAAATTTTTTATAGTTAAAAAAATCCTAAAATACAGTCATAATAGATCATTTTTACTAATTAAAACTTAAAATTTCGCTAAATTTTCAAAGGTTTTGTAGTTTTTCAAGTGTTTTACTAAAAAAAGTATATTATTAATCTGTATAATAAATATTGGAAAACATGATTTTTTCATTATGGTTTAGAATAATACGTAATTGATATTACTTTGAATTCATATAAATTTCAGTAAAATTTTTTTTTCTGTTGATTAAGTTATATTTTTGTAAAATATTATCGATTTAAAGTGTTTACCTGTAAATTTTATTCATTTTATAATTTAGATTGTTTTTGACATGTTTATAAGATTTTAAATAAAAAAAAATCGAATTTATTTTCTGATTAAAAGTATTCTAATTTTATTTGTTTTAGAATTTAGTTCAAATAATATTTTTTAAAAAAATGATATAGTAATTATATTGGAAAGATACGGATTTTTTTTATTACATTTTATCATATTTATCATATTATGTTCATTAAAAATCGTTTATACATCTAAAATACCATAAACGATACGAATTTTAAATGTTGATCACTTTTACTCATTATAAAAATTTACATAAAAAACAGCTTTAAAAAACATACCTTTACTGCACTTAGTATTCATTTTTATTTAATTTGTCATTTTTTAAAAAATTACTCTGTGTTGCTAAAAAATGAAAATAATATTTGATTTGTATTTTTTTGAAAAATTTTTTATGCATAATAAAAAAACATAAATATTTACTTGATCGAAAAGATTTTACCTAATCTTAGTAAAAAAACCATGTAAACACATATATTTATAAAACAAATCTTTGCTGATATTTAGTGTGATTGTTGAAAAAACTAATTTTTTTTTAATAGTTTGCATATATATTAAGAGTAATCAGAAAACTTGTTGCAATATAAAATTTTTTATATTTTAAGGTGTGTATCATATATTAAATAGAAACAACTAAAATGTTTTTAACATTTTTTATATAGTAAAAAGCTATTCCCACAACTTGAAATGCATTTTTTGTTATTTTTTACGAAAAAATTTGTAAATTTGCACATTAAAAAATTATTTATGCAATTTTATATTTTTTAATTTAATGAAATTAGATGAACATGCAATAATGTGCATTAATCTTCAATTAATTTATATTTTTAAAAACATTATCAAATATTACAACTTTTATTCATATAGATTTATTACAAAATTATATTTTTTTGAACCAATTATTAATAAATTGAAAATTTTTATCTTTAAAAATTGACCCTTTGTATAAAGACATGATATTTTTATCAATTTTGTATGATATTTTATCACTTTATGTTTTATATATTTATATATTACTTTTGCTAGTCTGTATTTATATTTGATATTTATACAAATTAAAAATTGATACATTATTATCTTCTATAACTATAATAGGAAGTAACTTATATTGATAAGAAAATACAAAAGAAGGGAAAAAAAATACAAGAAGAAATTTTCATAGTAAAAGTATATATGGCTTAAATAGTTAAGATAGCAAAAAAAAATTATTATGACAAAAGTAAAAATAGTAAAATAAGTTTGAATTTTGACAGAAACATATATTTTGCGTAGAAATTTAATTAATTTTGTGCTTTCAAAACCTTTAAAATTTATAATCCTTTAGAATTTTATTTTGAAACTAACAACTTTCCTTCTCTAAAGAACAGTAAACAAAAAAAATAAAATTTCAAATATTCATGTTTTCCAGGTAATATAAACATTTAGTTGCAGTAATTTTTATCTTTTGTCCCAGAAATGCAAAAAATATATAGTTACCCCTTTTAGTATTTTAGTTTACAGTATATTCTTTTTATGTTTCAAACCCATCTCAAATACAAGAAATTAAAAATTAATAAAGCATGAAGAGTACTCGTAATAATTTTTTGAAAAAAGCTGATTTTTTTTGTTTTTAATATATATTTTTCAAATAAAATCGAAAAAGATAAAAAAACATTTCTTTGCAAATGCTTCTTTGTATAATTCAGATTTATGAAAAATACTGCGGTATTCCGCCGTAGACTTGCCATGAGAAAGGTGAAAACTATAAAGAATACTTAGTTGAAAATAATATTTATTTATAAAATTGTTTCGTTGGTGTGTCGACGGGATGGTTTTTTCGTCCGCCAGTATATCGCCTGTGACTCAAATTGTTCTGTTGACTATGCATGGGTAGCATAAACTACCCGTATTTATAGCTTTAATGTTTATGTAAGATTATGATTAGTCGGTTCCTTCACGCAAGGTTTTTCTTTTTTACGAAAGTTCACAGTACACGCAGAAATCTTGCTGTATGAGAAATACAGCAGTACCTTTAAAATACATAATTTTGTAAAAATGCGAAAATAGTATAAAAGAATGTTTTGCCCATAATAATGGAAGAAAATTTTGCAAACATAAATACATGAATTAGATAAAAAGTCCAATATTACTCATGAATTAGTTTAAACAATAGATTTTCTTATTGAGATGTGATAAAAATAAAAAATGAAAATAACATCGATCTATGGCTAAATCTAAGTTTTATATGTGTTAGATAAAAAAAGATCATATGAATTTGAAGCTCACTGTAAAGTTTGTTTTTGTGGATGTTTGTAAAAATTCTTTTTATAATTTTGTCTGCATAAATTTCATCAATCATCAAATTGGATATTTCATCAGTATAATTCTAAATTTATAAAAAGCAACGAAATAATTGTTTCAAATGCCAACTAAAAACCGACAGTTATTTATTTAAATAATTTATCTTAGTTTATCCGTATCGAAATTAATATTGATCAAGTTGAAATTCAGTATATAAAAATTTTATCATAAATTTTATTATATATTTAACATGAAAAGTTTGTCGAATATTATTATTTTTGTTAAATCCAATAAATTACATCTTTTAAAAATGTATAAAACAAAAAAATGATTATAAAACAATATCACATTTTGTGATATTTTTTACACATTAAAGAAAAAATATGATAGATATTTCTTTTAATCTAAAAACGGAAAGAGATTCATTATAAAATATAATTCTCATTTGAAATATTATATATTTTTTATACATATATTTTTTTTAATTGTAATGCGCTAATACTTTTTTTACCTTCAGATTATCGCCTAAAAATAAATTAATGTTCTTTTATAATTTTTTATTAAATAAGTTTTTATTTTTTCTGCCGATACATAATCGAATTCATTATTGAAAAACTTGAATATCAAAATTTACGAGTAATAATTTTATAACTAAATAAAATTTACTTTATAAAACACCAAATTCGATGATTTGAATAACATTAACCATTACAAATATAAAAAAAAGAAATTTTGCATAATAAAACGATCTTCTATAAAAATACCCAACTTTAGGTGTTTTTTTTGCAAATAAAACATGGTTTTTACGGATTTTTTGTATTATAATCGAATTTAGAGCAAGTCAATTGCTAATTTAAGTTTTTAGTCTTTTAAAAATTCTTAAAAATTTTCAACGATAAATATTTTTATTTACATATGAAAACTATTTTAATACAAATATTATTTTTACAATAAAAATTTGGGTAATAAAGGCTATTATTACATTTGAGTAAACAGTTTTCAGTTAAAATTTTATCAATTTTTAGGCAGTTTTTACATATATTATTTATAACACCTTTTCAATCTCATTTATGTTGTACTTTTTTTTATGATAGATAGTCTCTTTAAATTGTGAAAAATAAAATTTGATAATCAAATTTAAACAATTTTTATATAATCAAGTTTATTGTTCTTTTTTATAGAAAAATATTTTAATATAACTTATATATTCAATTTATAAAAAAACGTTGTATTATACAGCTACGATATGAAGGTATATTCTGCGTGCTTCCGATCCTTGCCATTATAAAAATTTAAATTTATTTTTGTATTGCGTTTTATTTTAATTGCTAATTTATATTGCAGAAATAAAAATTAAGAATGCCTATGTAATTATAATAGGCATTATAGAGTATAAATTTAGTTTCCTCGCTTTGCATCCTAAAACACCATAACACGTAGAAAATAGATTTGATTCCTAGTTACATTGATATAATGCCTGCAAAGGTGATAATAAAAAATATATAAACAAAATTTTCTTTAATTACAGAATGCACGATTTTTTTATCCATAAATGTTTAGCTGCTTATAATATATTAGAATTGAATCTTAAATTATTTTATTTTGAAAAATCGTGTTTTTAGACCTAATTATACTTTACAACAATACGAAAAACTGACACAATTTTTTATAAGTGTAATTATATTCGATAAAATGAAATAATTGTAGTTTTTGTGATGAAAAAGTTAAAGCAATTATGTATTAGTTTTATTAACTAGATGACATTGATATGTAAGTTAAAAAATAAGTATAAAAAATTCTATGAACATGATTATTTTGATAATCATAAAAAGTACAGACAATAAATAATCTTACATACAATCTTTTATTGTTTTGATAAATATTAAAGCACTAGCTAAGATCATAATTTTTATAAATGCGTATCAAAATAAAATTTATATTGATGAGATTATTTAAATTCTCAAATAAAAAATTAGATTTTGATGATTAAAAAATTTGTAATTCATTTAGAATAAAAACTTTTTTATATTTTTAAATTTAAATTTATATTTTTATTTTAACAATGTTCTTAAACGATTTCTTTCGATTAAAAATACATTTTTAAATGCGTTCATGCGCTATAGTCATAAAAATAGAATACAAAAAACTTGAAAATTAAACTTATGCATCTATGTTAAAAAGATCAAAATATCGAAATTTAAAAAATAAAACGATATCTCAAATTTGAGAACAATTATTTATTATGCCTAAGAGAATTCTCAGACACGAAATTTATCAATTGTTTTAAGAATTTATATATATTAAAAATTTATCAATATCAATGAAAAACATTAAAAAATGACTTTTGTACGGAATCCAATGTTTATGTAAAATATTTTAATTATTATTTTTTTCTAATGTATAGAAATAAAAATTCGATACATGAATGCGTAGATGATAAAAATACAATATTTTAAAAACTTATCAATGAGAATTTTTTACATATGTAAAAGAAAATAATGTTTAAATGCCAATTTTTTTTATAATTTGTGTTAAGTGAATTAAAAATATGGAATTTAAAGATGAAAAGAATGAGAATGTAATATTATTGTAATATAGAAATACATGTATTTAATTAATTTTCACTCTATGCTAAACATTTAGCTTTTTTGTATCTATTTTCATATAAAAAGTGAAAATCCATCAGATCTTTTATTTTTTTTCCAATCTATGAACTTTTTATCAAAATCATACCATGATATTTTTAAATTTTAGCATAACTTCACTGTTTGAGAACAATTTAAGTTTTAAAAATTACTACATATTATAGCGGACTCGAATTGGATCAAATTTATTTAAAATTTCTGTCGATAAATGTAAAAAAAAATAAATTGACGCAAAAAAAGAACTTGAAAACAAAAATTACAAAATAAAAAGCCCAAATGAACATCAAAAGAAAAAAACACCTCAAAAAAAAGATCATGATGTATTTTTATAAAATTATTTCTCAACAAAGGAATGAAAAATCGTGGTAAAATTCTCTAATTTGTAATCAATAGATTGTTATAAATTATTTTTTATGTTTGCATATAAACAGTGCACATTATTTTATTTTATTCTTATGCAAAAAATCAAAACAAGTGAATCTGTAAAGGTTTAGAAAGATTTAATTAGCCGATTACATTGTTTTTTGTAAGATATTACTTATTAAACGTAGTAATAAAATGGTGAAAGTTAATAAATTTAAACATTTAGCAAGATTTACTGTTCTTCCAAAGCTTCATACAAAAACAATAGGAACAAATTGTAAGTAATAGTGAAAAAAACAAATAAAAAAAGGAAAAACACAAGCAATGTAAAATACTAAAAAAAAATAGAATTATAATAAATTTTTATTATTTTATTAATCGAGTTGACGGAATCCGATATCTTCTGCATATTCTCTAAAACATCTTCGACACAAATTCAAATTGTAAGTTCTGATTAAACCTGTGTGTGTAAAACAGGCACGACAACTTCTTGATCCTTTTCCGAAAGATTTCTTGTGGGAGTTTTGTAAGTGTGAATTGTCATCCTTAACTTTGAGTCCTTTAAATAAAAATTCGAAGTTTTCCATTTGAAGGGTTGTAAAAATGTTGAAAATAGCTATTTTATAGGAATAGGTGTGTAAGTGGATAGTAAATGTGGTTAATAATATTAGAAATAGAGACGATTGTTTGTAAAGAATGATTTAGAACAATGTTTATTTGGTGTTATATGTCATAGCTATGAAAAAAAAACTCTGAGTTTTAATTACAAATGCCAATTATATATATATGAATAAATTCTTGCAAGCCTCCGTGGCGCAATAGGTTAGCGCGTTCGGCTGTTAACCGGAAGGTTGTCGGTTCGAGCCCGACCAGAGGCGTTTTTTTGTTTAAATAATAATGACTTCTTTTAGATTACTGTGTTTAAAGTCATCATATATTCACATTAAAATTGTGTTTTTTATCATTTATTTAAAAAAATCTTTATCTAAAATGAGCAAATAAAATATTTTAAATCATAATAAAACCATTTTTAAAAAATAATTTGTTGATTTAATAGTGAATATATTATCAATATTACATTTACATTATAATTCAAATTGTGAATTTTACAGACAGACTGTACGATTTAAATTTAAATGTACAAAATCATAAAAAAAAGAAATTTCTACATAAATATGAATATTTTCATTTTAAAACAGTATAGATTAAACATTTTTTTGTTTTTATATTTAATTAAACATTTAATTTGATAAATATAAAAAAATCAGCTAACTTGTACATACAGACAAGCAATTATAAATATTGTTGATAGATATTTAGATGTTATCAAATGGAAATATCAAAAAAATATAAATTGCCAGGAAAATTTAAAAATGTTTTTTTTTGGTTCATAATAGATGTTTAATGTACTTTAACATTAATTATATTTTTTTAATACATTTTTACTTCAAAAGAATTGATATAAGAACATAAACTTATGGATTTTGATGATTGGGACGAACAGTAGCTTTTGATGAAGAAAATATATATCTAAATTTTTTTAGGACAGATGAATTATAAAATTACAAGCTTATTTCAGCTTATATAACACATTAATATTATTTTTAATGAATTGAACCCCAAAACACAGTATTAAATACTTTACCATCATATTGAACATCTCGAGCAGCTAATTACTAGATAAACAAGTTTCAAAATCCTATCAAGAAATGTATTAGATTTCTAGATTAATTTTTTCCAAATACAAGTTGGGCATGTTATTGAAGAATAGATATATTTCATGCATATTTTTTTAATTGTTTTGAGAAATGATTCAAATTACAAACATATTTTTGGGTGATTATATTATCTGTGATTAGATGAAGAGTATTGATACGTTTAAGTTGTTTTTTTAGTAAAAGATTCAAAAAAATTGCATTAAATATAACCTAAATTATCTTTATAATTAAAAAGATTTGAAGTTTTATAGTTAATTACAACAGCAGAATATGTAATAAATCAATTATGCCAATGAGAATAATATATTATTAAAATATGAAGTTGATATATTTAGAAATTTCAGCAATTGGAATATATTTTGCATATATAGGTTAAAAACAAATTTTGAATTATATTTGAATGACAAATTTCTTTATGTAATTCTGTAGTTGATCATCATACCAATATCAAATTCTAAATAGGTATTAAATAAAGAGAACAACGGATTTTTCCCTGTGCACGCTGTCCCAGACTGATAGTATCATAATATTGGTTATTTCAGGGAGACCAATCCTAGTACTCGCCGTTTTCAAATGGAATCCGGAAAGGTTGTGAGTTGGATGTTTTGTGAAAACCAAATCAACAAGTTGTTCTTTCAGAATGTGGATGGACTGGAACAGGCATGGACACGAATGAATCGTAACAAAAAAACAGTTTCTAATTTTTTGCTATTGCTGTGATTCATAGAAATGAAAAAGATTTTTCCAATGAAGGGCAAGAAAATTTATTTATTTAAAGTTGTGTTTTTCTAAGAAAAATTCATATGATTTATTAC
>AFBI03000096.1:60746-146267 GCA_000230595.3 Edhazardia aedis USNM 41457
ATGAATGTAAGTGTAGAATATATTAAAAATATATAAACCTTTTTTTTAGAACCCTGTAATTCAATTGTCAGTCAGTAAATCCTCATTGTAAAAAACATATCACAAAATTTTGAATTGTTTTATCACATTGATCATAGTAAAATAATTATAAAGAGCGTCAATTTATTACATGGCATTAGAATTTGTGCTTTTAAGCAATTTATTTTTAATCTTATTTTATTGTAAAACTTTTTGTGTCGTAACATAATGCAAAGATTATATATAGATATTAAATAATAAATTTTTAAGAAAATAAAAATCAAAATTGCAACAAGAATGAATGCTGTATTTAGTATTTTAGCAATAATGTCGATAATAGATATTGGTTCAGTAATAATGATATTGCGGGAGCTATATTGTTTATTAAAGTTATGAGTAGTTAAATAATCATTAAAAAGAAATAATGTGCTTTTTTAAATACATTTATTAATAAAGTATTCTTGGCGTGACAATCACTGAGTAAGTCTTTCATATGATTTTAAAGGGTCTTAAGACTTTGCAGACTTAAATAGTTGTCACTACTATTTTTTCGATCGGTGATTGGCTTATCTGTTTTTGGTACTGATCTTATTTGGAAAAATCTTATTAGCTGAATAGTTTTTGCAATTCAGGCCCTTCTCCGGTGTTATGCAACATGCTTATTATTGTTGCAATATTATTTAAATAGAAAAAAAAACATATAAAACCAGAATATTCAGTAAAATATTTGAATTATTCTGCATCTGGTGATAATTTAAGCACATATTTTAGCGACGAAATAAGTTAGAGAATTTTTTAATTGTTTAAAACACAAACTAAAGATGTTCCGTAAAGAAGGTACTGAATTGAATATAAATAAAATTTAGAATATTTTTTTAATATTATATTTATTTAAATGTTGATTCTTACATTCATTTATACTAGTATTAATTTTACTATTCCTACTATTATTTTTATCTAAACTATAAATACTAATATATCTTCTACTAAAAATAACTATTATAAATTTTTTTATTTTTTTAGTTCCTTTTTTATATTTTAAATAGTTTTTTTGTGATTTTTTTCATCTCTAAAATCACTAATTTAAAAAACAATTTTATTGATTAATTTTCATTATACAAAAACTAAATTACTATTATTCTAAATTATTATAATATTTTACTTATATGCAGGGAGATTGATTTTTAATATATTAAATTCTAATTTAACTAGCAACTAATTTATTAATAACTTATATGTGATATTTAAAGCACAAAAGGCATTCATTCGAAGATTATATAAAAATATTTTATATAATTGCAATTGATGCTTATGATACAAGATTTTTTCATTTTTTCTTATCTCTCCTAATCATAAAAAGTTTTAATTGAATAATAATCCTCAACAATTAATTTTTTAATGGCTAACAATATAAATAATACCAATGTCAAAAGGATGACCAAAAGGAAGATTCGCGTTCCAGGCTGCTTAAATCAACCAGAGTGAAGTCTTTTTTGCACCTACAGCAAACTTAAGGTATTAGGGAGATAAAGAGATTAAAAATGTTCAATTTATTTATTTTTGCCTATATCAATTTTGATCATCATTCTTTTCTTTTTCTTTTTGTTCTCTTTCTCTTTTACGCTTTTTTTGTTTCATTTTCCTTTCCTCTGGGCAGTTAAAATTTATCTTATATACTCAATTATTCTGTAATAATTCACATACCCAGATTTCCTACATTTAAATCTTTTTGGCCTAACATCATCAACAATAATAAGTTGTTTGTCTTATAACTTTTAAAAAATGAGATAAAATCGACATTGTTCCTTCTGTACAGGGTGTTTGATAAATTAAGAAGGTGCAAGATGACTCCTTATTTTTATAATATTTGAAAGGTTTTGATGATGTTAGTAGGCATAATATTAGGCAAAAAATTACTTGATTTAATTTGACTCAAAAAGGCTTGTTTGTTTGGTAGCAATAAAATTTCAAAAGATCAAAAAAAATCCAAAATAAACGATTTATATATGTAAAAACCAAATAAAGACTCAAATAAATTTATTAACGATTAGACTTGGCTATTCTTTCAATTTCATCCTTTTTCTTGACAGCATAGCTATTCGGGCTGTTTTTAGCAGCATTAATAAGCTCATCGGCTAATAATTCAGGTAAAGTTTTGATATTTTTTGCTGAACTCGATCTAACACCTTTTACAAGATGATATAAAGCAATATTTATTCTTCTTAATGGTGCTACATCAACACTTGTTCTTTTCAAGCTTCCACCACGTCCGACTCTCGCACTGTCTTCTCTCGGCCCTGAATTGATAATAGCATCGACTAAAACTTGGATGGGGTTCTGCCCGGTTAATAATTTGATAATATCATAAGTTGTTTCAACTGTTTTGCATGCCAATCGTTTCTTTCCGTTATTTTTTCCACATCGCATAATCTGACACACCAATCTTTCAGTGATAGGTGTTTTTGCTTTTCCAAACTGTGCACGGTTGTTTCTGTTTGCTGTATGCGGCATCGCTCGGTGGTTCGAAAGGTTAATGTAAGCCGCAAGGCTCAAATCTTTGCAGACAACATCGTCGTAGCTGTGCTTTCCAAAGAGTTTTATATCGTAAACTGCGGGTTCAGCACATTCAAAGCCGGTTTCTTCTATGGGGACAGACATTTGGAGGGGCTGAAAAATTTTATTCAAATGCAAAATAGAACTTTTTTTGAAAGAGGAGAAAATAAAAAGTATTTTAATGTATCAAATAAATATATAAAATTTGGAAAAATTTGTTCAATTTCTATTCGCACGATTTTTTTGTTAAATCACATTCTCACTATATATTATTTTATAAATTTGAATAAATCTGTGCATAAGAAATTTAAAATAAAAATGCTGTAGAGCATTACATGTTTATAAAAATAGCAGAAAACTAAAAAAATTTACTTAAAATCTTTCATCGGCTTTTTTTTCTTTCTTAACTTAAGATATGTTTAATAAAAAAAATTATTAAAACCGTTGCTTTAAAACCAAAAATTTAGATGATTTATATTAACGGGGACGGCACAGATAAATTCTACACAAATAAAAAAATCACAAAACAAATTATCGAATGCTCAATAACAGAAACATTCAATATACACCTATATTCAAATGTATGCGCATTTACTGAAAGTATAGAAGATGTTGTTTTTCTTGTCCCTGTTCATTTACCTTCGTTCGCTGCGAAATTTATGAATTTCTATGATAAAACTTTGGTAGAATCGATGTTTGATTTTAAGACAAAAGAGCAGAAAAATAAGTTTTTGGACTTTGTTGATGATATCACAGATACGAAAATCCGAAAAATTGCGTTGTTTGAATAGATTCTAATTTTAATAACTTTTTCATGTTCGAAAAAATATTATGATGCACCAAAAAATATATTTTGTGAATTTTTTGTAATGATGTTTAGTATAATATATTTATTTATAAATATTATCTTGCCTTTGTAAATTTTGAATTTAGTCTATACGATGGTGCAATAATTTCTTCTATTTGTTTACTAGATTTTTCTTTTCTCTTCATTAAAAAAATTATAATTTTTTGAAAAAATATAAATTACTAAATTTCTAATTATATTTTCTTCTTTTGTTTATATATACCCTAAAAATAAATAGAATTCACCATTTTTTTAGAATATTTTAGGTTAAAAAACTTTATACTGTTGTAGTTAATATCGCAGTAGACATTGTCCCCGCAAAGAATAAAGGGGTTAACTAAAATAATTTTCATCCAAAATCATGTAACAGTCATTCAGATGGCGTTGGAAAAATCTGGACCGAAAATAGCTATAAAAAGGAATTGAAGATAGAACCAAGATGTATTCAAAAAAGGGGACGAAAATAGGCGAAATAAGTCGGGGAAACAATCGCGCAAGACAGAGCTCCGGGACTATCCCAAAGAACTAAAAAAATTATATTTAATTCATTATTCCCTTTTTAATATATTTTTACCAAATCCTAATATTTTAAATGATTTCCGAAATATGATATGCATAATTTTACATAAGAACGCGTTTTATATTTTTTTTTAAAATAACATTTCATCAAATTTTAATTGTAATTAAAAATTAGCGTTCGGTTGCAAATAAATAGATTAAAATAAAAATAAAAATTTCACGATTTATGCGATATATACGTATTTGTTTTCAATTAGCAGTAATTTACCAAAAAATACAAACAATATTATCTATTTTATGTAAAATTCTGCGTGTGAGAGAAACACAAAAAATAGTAATATCCAAAATTTAACAATTTGAACTAATTGCTTTAAAATTTATATTTGTTATTAGCATGAATATCAATTGATTTTTTTATGAAAGAAATATAACAATAATTTGTGCTGTAAAAAACAATGCACATTTTTGATTCATAAATTCTATATAAACCATACTAATAGCTAAGTACATGGAATAAAAAATAACTTAAAATGTTTTTATAGTCTAAAAATAGAAAGATTCTATGTTTTGTTATTTTATCTCATTTTTATAACTTTCATTGTTTCAAATAGTTTATCAGTTTTATAATTGCCTAAAATTCCCTTTGATAAAAATTCAAACAATAAAATGTGCCTTAAGTTGAAATTAAACAATAAACTTATTTCGCAATTTAAACTTTAATATGTAACTGTGCTTATACAACTTGAATAAATCTACTTATCTGGAATCTTACCACATCTGTAATTATCGATTTAATAATATTTTCTGTGTCCTTGGCTATTTTTAAGAACACAATAAACACATTTTTTGTGTTATAACTACTGATAAAAGAAGTGTCACAATATTCACGTCCAATTTGAATATAAATATATTAAAAAACCATCACCATTAAAATCTTATTAGATATAACAAGCAGTACAGGCTAAAAATATTATATACAATATTTTGTAAGCTTACCATCTTGCAAACTATTTCATTATGAACTCTTTCCCGCATACCCAAAATATGCACCAATATATATCACTCTTTTTTTATAAAAAAAACACCCATATAGATACATCTGACCTTCAAAATTAATATGATTCGATTCAAGGGAATCGAACGCAACAGAAGCAAGAAAGCGCAGTAAACTGACAAAATGACAGACGTAGAGATCCATGCGCTGCAAAAAAAACTTGTTCGAAAAATAAATATTTTTTTGCTCAAAAATTCTATTTCTGGTGGTGCTATATTATTAATTATTATACATCTTGATTTTTAATATTAAATAAGAATAATATAAATCTGTAAATACTAACTAAAAAAAATTATATCTTTTTATAACATAATTTATTTTAAATGTTTATATAATTGTCACAATCAAAACGTTATTTTCATAATTATAGCTTGATATTTTTAAAATTTGTTTTAAACGCCTCTTTTCAAACTATGAATACCAAAATAGTTTTTTTGGTTATTTTATCTAAAATTTTTAATCGATTTGATGTTTTTTGAAAATATTTATTTTTGATCGAAACTATAGTAGAATATTCATAAAGTCGAAGATTATCGAGAACCAATAAAACTTGATAAATTAATCGTGTTTATCAAAACTGATTGATGTAATTTGATCACAAAAATGTGTAGTAGGCTTAGAAAAATACTATCAATAAGAATTTTTTTTGTTTTAATATCTATTAACAAGGTATTTATAAAATGGAAAGACCACGAGGTCGAGCGTGATCATCTACAAAATATTTTTTACTTTTTACAATTATACGAAAAATCAAGCAAATTAAATAATAGATATACATTTATATGATTTAAAATATAATATTCTTTATAATCATCAAACTATTTCATTGTTATTTAAATTTACGTTCTTATCATCAATATATTAAAAAAATCAAAAAAGTACTGTTCTTAGCGTTTTATTGATGAAGTAGAGTTATTTTTAATAAAACCTTTTTATCTTATAATATATACTACGTTTATACGCAATGAACTAAGTTTTCTTAACATTGCAGATTTCTAATATAAAATATATAGTAGCAAAATGACTATAAATACACATTTTAATAGTCCACAGAAACTTTATAAATTTTTACTTAAAGTTACAAGTTTTTTTATAAATCCGCACAAAAATATTAATTGAGCAAGTATAATCAGCCTTTTTAGAACAGCAAAAATATCTAGAAGATTATAATTATTGTTAGGTTATACTCTACTTTAACAAAATAAAATTTTACAGAAGCGAAAATTTTTGATCACAATATTATTATATATATAATATTTTCATTGATGAAATACTGGCTTATATTTTTACAATGCACTAAAATATTTTTAATCAATTCATTTGGATGTTTTTTTTCTTGTTTTAAGAGCTAAAAAATTGTTTTTTTATATATATTTTATAATTAATATATTTTTGGAAATTGAAAGGCTGATTTTATATTGGTAAATACATGTTTTTGACATTCGAAAAAATATATGAATGGTTCTAGAAAACTAAAGTTGATTATAAATAGACAAACATTAATAATCATTATTTTAAAAAGATTTTGACGTTTTTAAAATATTGGTATGTTCAATGTTTTTATTTTTACGACTGCTAAAACGATAAGAAAATTCTGTAGGCAAAAATCATCAAGTTTTAGAGTATCGAAATCAATTGTCATAAATAAAAGTATTTTATCTTTCCATAATCTACATTTTATTTATAAATAAACTTATTTTTGCGATATAAACATAACAAATGTTAATACTTCTGATTCATTTGTTATATCATTGCATTATCATTTTCTTTTTTTAAAAAATTAAAACAGAAAATTCTTATAATCTTCACTATCTATAATTAAAAGGGATGTAATTTTGATTTAAAAGAAATCATAAAACGGTAAAATTACTGAATATTAATAATAACAAAGTTTGTATTTTTTATTGTCATTAGAAATGCGATGACAACGGATGATAAAAAATTTTAAATCAAAAATCTGTTAATATTTTAAAACTTTGATATAAATCTGAAAATTTGTCTTCTTCACAGAATAAGTACATATGATAAAGTGTGCACATTATTTTATTATCCGCGTTTATCCATATGTTTTTTTGTCAGCTGTTAGTATTTTTTATCTTCATCTTATGATAGCCATTCTTTTCAATATTGAGCCTGCTATATCAACTTATTAAATTTGTTTTTTATCACCATCTGTATCAATGATGAAAAAAGCGAAATATGGTTGTGGGGTAATCTGAATTAGCTTATATCTTGCCACCATATAGTTTATACGTTATACCATTGATGCTCCACAAATGCATCCTTTTGTAATATACAAATATATAGATTCAATTAACAAAAGTTATGAAAAAAATATTTTGTGACCTATTTTAATTAGTCGCAATTATTATTGCTCTAATAAACTATTCAGTCAATCTGATACATTTTTTTCACAGAACCAACCTTTTCTAACAATTAACTTACAAAAGATTCAGCAAAAAAATTTTAGCATCTTTATATTGTTATTAAATTTATCGTATCATAATTTATTATTGACTTTCAATTTTTTAAACAGCTCAATTATGATTTTGTTTTTTGTCATTGCATACTGTAAGAACTATGTGATATTAAAATACAGTAATAAGATTCAATATTTCATGTATTCGCAGACTATTATAATGATCGTTTAGACATGCAACTTTAAATTTATTTAATAATAAAATCTATAAAAAAAATTAAAACAAACAAATAATTTTACAAAATTTGCTTCAAATAACAATCGTTTCTTTCGAAACAGATTTATCATTCTATAAATGACGTTGTTAAAAAATAATTTTTGAAATTAAAACATTTAGAAATAAAAAAAATGTACAAATTATGTTTGTAACACAGTATGACTGTTATCGATTGGTAAAATTTTTCAATCTAGTTTGATTGAACAAAAAAAAGAATAATTGAAATCCTATGCATTTTGCAATGAAAAGACAAAAAAAATTATCGAAGCATATAATGTAATACAAAACACACTTTATTGAAAAGAAATTGTAAAGTTACGACGATAATAACAACATTATATTTTTATAAGAAAATGTTATATTATTTTTAAAAAAATTATCAGCCTAAACATCTTAAAATTTTTTATTGTAATATTAAAATAACTAAAGAAGTCTTTGTATGCCATATTTACTCAATTAAAATAGTACAAAAAAATTTAAAACAATGTTTATAGACAATTAAAATAGATAGTTAATCATGAAACATTTTTTTTATTATCTTTTATGGCATTTTTTTTCTTGTTTCTAATTATAAATATACCATAGAAAAATTTTTTATATATTTAAAATTTAAAAAATTATATGAAACGATAAACCAAATAATCTATAATAGAAATAAAAATTCATATTGGTTATAAACAATACAGCATCTGATGAACAAGTTACGCGTTTTTAAAAGGTAAATTATGAATTTTCAATATTTTCTTTATTCTATTAAGCTATTTACCGTAGCTCTACGTTTTAAAGACAGTCTAATTAAAAATTAGACACATTAAAATAAGTATGTAAGCAGATTTTTTTCTATTTTTGAAACTAATGGTGTTCTATTTTTTTTAATTGGATTCTTGAAAGGCATATTGGTCTTACACCCAAACGATTTTTTAGAAACTGTATTTGTTTTAACCGATTTAAACGACTTAATCAAATACCATCATAATTTTCTTTAAAAACTAAAATTTTGTTTTTAAAATTTACTATCAAGATCAAAAATTATTTTTAATTGCATATAAATTTTAAAATTTTTTAAGCATGTATATTATTTTTTGAATCAAATCAAACAGTTGTTAATGTAAGACTAATAATAAAAGAATATTGATTTTTCCGCTATAAAAAAATTTATATTTAACAAAAAATATTTTGAAATAGTATTTATGAATAAATTATGGTTTAAATATTAATTATTATTTGAGTTAGCATATTTTAAATATATAAAGATAAATAAACTGTAATATATGTATTTTTTATTCAGTTGCATTTTATAATGTTTAGTTCTACGGAATTTTCGATCACTTTACGCTGTTGGTCCAGTCTACGACTACTTTTTTTTTATGTGTAGTATCGTCTTTTTTCTGTCGTATATCAATATGGAAAACAGAAAAAAATATAAAACTAAGTTAAATGCAATTAAATAAGAAATTTTCTGTCCTGTAAAGAGGAAAATTACTATTTTATAATAATTCTTTAAAATATTATTATATAGATAAAAATTTGTTAAATTAAATTATTGTTTTATTTATTGAAAAAAATATTGTTATTTTTATTACTTATATTATCATTAAAATTTATATTGCAAATATTTTCGTCATTATTTTTAGCACTATCAATTATAATAAAACTTTACATATCTTCTTTATCCTATTAAATTTGTCTTTTAGCTTTTTTCTTTTTATTTTTCTTTTATTTTCTTTTTATACACAATAGATTTAGTGATCTTTCTTATCTCTAAAAAATCACTAAAACATTTTAATATCAATTTGTTTGATTTTAATGAATATTATAATAATTCAATAAAAAGATATTGAATTTTATTATTAAAAAAAAACCATCAAATGCTATTCATTTATATAATATAATTAACTAATCTAATTTTTTAAATAATATGTTATATTGTTATCACACGTTTACGTATTATTAAAAAATTTAACTGAAAAATAGCATGAAAAAACAGTAAGATATTAATCATGTAAATGTGGGCAAGAATCACTGTTTTGTTTATTAAATTAAGATATGACTCTGGATGTAAATAAGATCAAGCAGCAAAACGATTAAAATACAAAAAGTTCTAAAACTAGGATCTTTTAATTCAATTTTCAGTTATCTTAAGCGGAAAGAACAAAAATAGAGAGTGTAGATAACAATAAAAAGAAAATTAATAAAATAATAAGAAGATATAAATCATAAGGGAAAGAATAATTACAAAAAATTTTAATAATAAACGGTAACTTAACATTTAGCTTTTTTATTAGCAATCATGTTTTCTTAGGTCATCTCATGCTACCAATATTTAATTTTTTTTTAACACCAACGAAAGCCTGAAAAAAGTCTCAGGAGTCTCCAATAGCGTAACGCAAATGAACAACCAAATATTTAGTGTAATTTTTTTAAGAAAACAACGTTTTCATATCAAAACACTTTATCTTTAACACTGTAAATATGTAATATGCTGTACTGCGCCGGATTGCGGCCGGAATTATTCATGTAAATAAAATATTGGGAACGGTAGTTAAAAACGGGGTGAGCGAATATGGCTATTTTATAGCGGCCCCTGTGTACACAAAGTGGGTCCGTTATCCGTACTCTCCCCGTTCCTTCCTTTGTTCCTTTATTATATATATCAATATTTTCTTCTTTTTATGGGTTGAACACAATTTAAATATTGAATGGAGGAAACTTTTAAGGGTAATAAATGTTTTAAATATTTTCCAGGAGACCGGTGGTTCCTCACAAGTAAATTTGTTTTACCACAAATAACTTGCTGTTTTATCTTTCATATAGTACCCTTCAATGTTTTTTTTAACTCTTTTTAATGCATCCTCTTCTCTTAATAGTTTTCTGTTTTTCTTTGCATCAAAACCGCAGTAATTTTCTTATATTTATTTTTATTTGTGATTCTTTTTCAAATAAAACAGCGATATATATTGAAAATATTTGATTTTAGCCTATAAAAAGAATAAAAAACAAAGAACGAAAATCTTTGTGCATTAACTAAAAAGAAAGGAAAAAATCAACTAAAATATTAAAATTTCTAAATCTTGGTTGATATGGTGATTATCATAATAACAGTTTTGAGATAATAAAAAGAATCGATCTTAGAAAAAAATAAAAATTGCTATGTATGATCAATTCTATATTTTGTTTATAAATTTGGACTTATTTATAAAATTTATATAACATGGGCCATAATCCATTTAATAAAAAAGCAATTTATAAAAGATTTTAAATAGAAAATATAAAATTTAGTTGTATTAAACATAAAATCATAATAAATAACATTTTTATAGGTCATAACATTTAAAAAACATAATTTTTGGCTTTGATATTTTAAAAAACAATTTAGACCACATA
Organism: Edhazardia aedis USNM 41457; assembly: GCA_000230595.3. NCBI lineage: Eukaryota > Fungi > Microsporidia > Culicosporidae > Edhazardia > Edhazardia aedis. The sequence continues at coordinate 71,818 of AFBI03000096.1, forward strand.
CTATACAATTTTCACGCATTTAAATCAAAAAAAATTTGGATCATTTCAAAGATCATATATATTGTTATATCAAGAAATTATTCTTTTCGCAATAATAATAAGCATTTTACCAACTGAAAATAATTTTTTTGTTCAAATTACAAAGTTAGTTAGTAAAAAGTATGAATTTAAAAAATTAAAAAATATTTTATATCAAATCAGAATAGAAAACACTTAGGTTTATCAAAAATATATATTTTTTATTTAAGTTGCGTTTTTGATCTATTCGCGTTGCACATGAAAAATAGTAAAATGATAATTTATAAATATTTATGATATTTATCGTCTAAAATCTCAATGAATTTATGAATTTTTATCGATTTAAAATATACAATAAATGTACACAAAGTTTGATAAAATTATTCTTTTATAATACAGATACTTACTAATTGTGATTAGAAATATACTAAAAGAAATAAATATGTAAAATTTTACTTATGAATCATCGTCATTAACAGCTGTTGGGTTTTTCACGATAATATATGCGGAGGAATCTGCACTGTTTGAATTTTTATTGACGCGGTCAGAAAGGTTCCATTTTTTCGCTAGTTTAATTAGAAGACGAATTAGTCTATCTTTAGAATCATCTTCAAAAGCGAAGAAACAAAGATCACCTAAACCGTATGTAAAAATGCTGTCTGCATATAGCTTTAACAATTTAACATGCATGAAATATGAAAATATATCATTAAAATTGGTATCAAAAAAAACAGCCAAATTGCTACACTTGGTATGATAATTTTTTATATGAAGCTCTGCATCGCTTTTTTGTTTTTCTAATTCTTCTTTTGTAATACCCTCTCTGTAAAAATATCCCATTCGAGTAATTATCTGCTTGATTTGATCTCTATTTGATCTTAAACCCATAATTTTGTAGAGAATAAAATTTTCGTCTGTTAATACAGGATCAACAGCTTCACTGGAAATAAATTCACAGGTTTTTACACTTTCCAAAAAATCTTTTGATTTCGATTTTGGAACAACAATAAAATGTTCGTGCAGAAAATCATGTTCTTCAGAAAGAATACTTATCTCCTGTAAATTTCCAGAAGTAATTTTTTTCGAATTTTCGTATAACTTAGTCATTGAATCTATTTCCCGCTTTCTTTTGGAAATACTTTCACTCAATATGCTAATATCACATTTAATTTGCTTAACAATGATCTCTAAATTTGATGGTTTATACCGCTCGGTATTCCACTCAAAAGATTTTATCATCGAGGCTAATTTTTGTAAAGATAACGATGATATTTCTTTCAGCTCATATTTTTCCATGTATTTTACGTATTCTGCAAATAAATCAGTGATAGAAGTTTCGACAACTTTCAAATCATCAATAGCAGAAATGAGAGAATTGAAATTATTAATCGAAAATTGTGGCATATGTTTTAGTACAACTTTATGTTTACTTATATTTATATTTTTCTTTATTTCATCCTCAGTTTTTTTCTCATCGATAGGTAATCCTGCAAAGATATACATTTTAAGGGCTTTTAATTTTCTAAAATTCTTTTATAGTCGCAAAAATATACACCAATTATTTTTTGTTAATATTTAATGGTTTAATGTTTACGGAAAATTTTTTTATTTATTTTTCATGATTTAGATTTTAAAACAAATTACGAAACAGTTTTAAATTTTTTTCGATTTCAAAAAATACAAATTATATTCTATAAATAAATTTAAATTTTCAAAGCATATTTTTAAATAGGATTGAAGTGTATCTATGTTAGACAAATCATGTTTACATACCAAGAGAACAATCTTACTACAATAAAAATTTACAAATATCTAATATTCATTACTAATTAAGAATTATTTTATATTGCAATTATCTTTTTTAGTTTTTTTAACAAAAAAGGTCATAATTTTTTATCTAAAAACGCAGAAAAATTAAACAAGTTTTTTATTATGTAAGTAATTTGGTTAAAAAACAAGATGATATTTTAATCTTGACAATAAAGAAAATATGTTTTCAAACGAAAATTAAAAATTAAATTAGAATCATTTATTTTTGAATTCAAAGTCTAAAGAAATATAATATCATATAAAATTTTAAGAAGAATTTCTAATAATTATTTAATAAATATATTAGAAAAACATGAATTTTAATTAGAAAAATATAAACAAGAAAAATGTGTTGAAAACAAAAAAATACCTTAGTTTTTGACATAAGTTTTACTGAATTTTTCTTAAAAAGAGAAAATTTGTGTTTTTTTGAAGCATTGAATAATAGAGAAATTTTATAAGAATATTACATACATATTGAAATAAGAAAGCAAAAATATTATAACAGGCTTGAACTATCTAAAACATATTAAATTCATAAATTCCTCCTGACAAACCAATCAGATTCCAACAAATAGCCATCAATGTTATAATTCAATCAAATTTTTCATACGGAAATACGGAAGCACCTAATATTCGCAATGTTTAACCAATAAAGCATGGAAACACCATGATTAAAAGAAAGAATAAAAAAGCAGCAGTATAAAAGAAACAAATTCAAATCAATATGACCTAAAATCAATTCTTAAACAAAAAATTTTAAATTTTATTTATTTAGCTGTTCCCCAACTGCCAATTGAAACATTATAATTCTTTAAATTTGAATTAAATATTTCTCAGTTGAAATAATGTAATTAAAAAAGTATCAAAGTTAAAAAAGAAAATTTTGAATTTAATAACAGTTTTATTATTTATGAGGCCTAATTCATTAATTTTATAGATAAAATTCATAATTAAAAGTTCAAATTTTGATTTTAATTGATTAAATATCATATACGAAATATTTAATACTAATCCATGCATTGGATATATCTATTCTGTGCTTAATTTATTTTCTGTCCCCATGAAAAGTTCTAATAACAATTAACTAAAAAAGTTAGAGAAAATCAGCAGTATAGAAAATAGTTTATGTAATTATTCATAAAAATATAATTAGGTACTGTTTCAAAAAATTTTACATTTTTGTTATAAATGCGTAACTTAATTCGGTTGACCGAAAAGTGTACCAAAAAATCTTATTTTATATTTATATGCAACAAACATTACATTTTATCCTAAATTGTGAGATTAAATTATATCACAAAAATTAATAGTTGTTGATTTCACATTAAATACACAAAAAACGATTTTTTTATGGTTGATTTAGAATAATCAAATGCAAATAAAGAAATATATCGTGTTATGTTTTAACTAAAAAGCAATATTTTTTTTAAAAAAAAGATAAACTAAAAATCTTGTTCTAATAACAAGAAATCATTAAAAATTTTACTTATATAAAGAAATTGCCGCTGATAGAGAATGAAGTCTATGATAAGAATATTATTAAAAAACAATACATTTTTTACACCTAAATAAATGGCTACAACTATATAATTGTTTTTTTTAGCATTTTTAAAAGACTCGCTTAAATAAATTATAATCTATTCCGATATTACATTGGATGATTATTTATAAAAAGATATAAATAAAAGAGTGTGTGATTAAAAGAAAAGTCGAATTAGACAGGTTCCAAACCATAAAAACTTTAACGCTTTCACAAGCATTGTTCGTATACCTTTTAATTTCTGTATAGAATACTTTTTTAAGTCAATTCCGAGTATCTTTAAGGTTTTACTGCAGCGAATAAAAATTTTCTAAACCGGAACTGAACTCACAACTATCAAACTAGTTCCGGACAAGTCTGATCGGACTGTAGTGAACAATACACATAAGTACTTTAAATTCAAGATTTGAAACATATTCTTATGTGTTTGCTTAATTCTCTATTATTTTTTTTCTAATGCATCTTTCAGCACAAAAAAGTAACCTTACCCATAAGGAAAAGAATGTATGGGGGTTCAAAATACCAGAGGAGCTAAAAATAATTCTATTCTATTAAAAAACATCGTTTACATTCATTGTCGTTCCCGGGGATCCTTATCAGGCGACTGGTAAGCATTTGACAATGCAGGGATTTGCATTGACGCTTACAATCGAAAAAAGAATTGCTTTTAAAGGTATATTTATTAACGAAAGTTTTATCTCCATAATTATTTTTTTCAATCCTTTTCTCTGTTTTACAAAGGCTTAGACTTTTATATACATTTAATTAATGTGATTGATAATCCAATCAATCAATTTCTGTCATATTTCATTGTATTTTCACAATGAAGTGTCATAATTACATTACTCCCTGCTATCAAATTTAAATTAAAATAAAATTTCAGAATTATTGGATATATTTTTTCACCTGTCACAATTCCGACATTCATTGTGTTATAAAAATAAATTTTTAAAAAGCCTTCCAGTTAATTATTTTGATCAGTCACTCGGACATAATAACACAGTAAATTAAAATTGAGCCCTCTATAAACTGTATTTGTACATTGCTTTTTTATAAAAAACAATAAATTTAATCAATAGAATGTTAAAATTTTCACAATATACATTCTAATATTAAACAACACAACTATTTAAACAAATTTTTTCTTTAATAAAATAAAATTTTTAACAATAATAAAATATTTTTGTTGACTAAAAACGATCAAAAATACTTATAAAAATATTTTTTTGTTTTCTAACTAAATAAAACAAATCGGTAAATTTTTTTCCTGTTCATTAAAAATTAAATCCATAGTTTTAATTAACAAATAACAAAAGAAAATGAAGAACGATTCATATTTTTTAAATACAAAATAAAATTAGAACTGCACTTGCAGATTCAGCTTAAAACTTTAAGACAAAATCATAATCGTAGTTCTTGCAAACAGCTGTATAAATATTTTTTAGCTTAATTATACCAAAATTTACAATCATTTTATTCATTGAAAAATTTGCCTTAAAGAAAAATATAGTGTTTTTGTGCATTTTGTATGACTTATATTTTTATACAGTTAGAAACACTATAATATATCCTTTTTAGGGTTAAAAAATTATTCAAAACACGAAATCAAGTTGATTTTTAAGATTTTATATTAAAACCAAAAATTTGGTAACTTAAGTTCTTAGGTGCTGCACAATCATGTGTTTTTAAACGAACTACTGACAAGAGAACGATTATAATTCTATTTTCTCCATATGTACAACACATACCCAATTCCTTATAAAGAATAAAAACTACCATAAAAAGTAGGTTTAGTAGTAAAGAAAAAAAAACTGATATGTGGTTATATAATTAGAAAATATACCTCAAGTTTTTACAATTGAATTAATTTTTAAATCTACTTTGATCTGTAAATAAGTAACTTTGTTGGTTTATGTAATAGTTTCTGAATATTAAAAATTTTTAGTAACTAATTTTTTTATTCCAAAATACGTTTATTTAATTTAAAAACATTGATAAAGGCATTGTTTCTATTTTCAGTAAAGCTCTAACTTTTATATTTGCACTTTTTTATTATTTCTTTAGTAAATATTTAAAAATATTTTAGTAAAACTTCATATTATTGAAAAATCACTAATTTAAATATAAAATAATTTTTCATACTTTTTTACAGCTATAAATTTTCTAAATTTTTTTAATTAATACTTCACAATTATTAATTGTTTTACAATATTCCTAATTTCCAGATAAAAAAATTTATTTCAATAGTAAATATATTATATTTAAATCAAAATTACTAATCTTTATAATTTTTAATTATTTTTCTGTCACAATTAAAAATGTTTTTAATGAATTATTTTAATGAAATCTGATTAAATGCGCGATCATATTAAACATATTCAAAATTTTAGCATTGGTATTACCTATAATTAATACTGAATATTTGATTTATAAAGTTGAAAAAAAAATTAGGTAAAATTCTAAAAGACTGATGTAATTGCTCACTTTGTTATTTTTTATATTTTATTGTTTATGCATTTAGAATCTTTACTTTCACTAAATTGATTAAACTTTTGCTAGAACCAAAATCAAAGTTACTATTTAACATCTCAACTCTTATTTAATCTATATTTCTCTTTAATAACTATTTTTTTTTATTTGATCATATTTTATCTCTAAAATCTATTAAAATTACAAATATAGATATATTTTATATAATTTTTTATCTGTACCAAAAATAGTTTGTAATTTAAAAGTTTTCGTCGTTCAAAATAAATCTAAGATTATTATAAAATTTTAGTTAATAAGAAACACAATAATTACAATATATTTTATGTAAAAAGAAATATAAAAAAATAACTCACAATAACCTTTAAATATTTTCTACTACACCCAAATAGATTAGTATTTATGTAATTCATAAATTGAAATTTTTCAGTTAGTCTTATAAAATTTAAAATACTAAAAGTTAAAAATGATGTTAATTCTCACAAAAAATTGTAAAAAAAATTTACAATACATATTTTTTAACTAATTGTTGAACTGTTAAAAAATTATTAGAATAATATATTATCGCAATAAGAACCCATCAGATTGAACATAAGTTCTTAAGGATGAAAATTTTTATGATGGACTTGAAACATTTGCTATTAAGTATTTACAAAAATCTCAATATTATTGATTTTACGCTTTTTATTTAAGATTTTCAAACTTAAATTTAATTCTAGTTATTTTTGAATGAAAAATATCTGAAATTATATATAATTCGATAATACTACATGATTTGAAAATTTGTCATATGATATATTAGATTCTAAAAAACAGTGGTTTTAGATGTATATTATAGTCAAGTTAATATTTTATAATGATCGTAAAATATTCACGGTCTTAACATTAATAAATAATATTTTATCAGAAATTTATTTTAAGCAGAAAAATAAAATCAATTTATAAAATTTAATTGGATCAGTTGATATTTCATTAGTAATATAAACTATGAAAAACACATAGACTTAATGACATACCAAATGAAAAAAAATATAGAAAGTATGAATAAATAACATTTAATATCAAAAAAAAACTTGGCAGTATTTCACTTAATTTTTAGCATAAAAATTAGACTAGGAAAAAAGGTATAATTGAATCCTATTTATATAAGATATATGTTTGCATGTATTGAATTCTAAATTTGCTCAATTTTCAAATTTGTGCTTGTATATATTTTTTTAATAAGACATTTCTTTTGCTTTAAAAAATATTAAAAAAAACAAGCAAATATATATTATAAAATTTAATCCTAAAAATTACAAATGATGATAATAATGCCAAAACATTATATCGTTTACTTTTAGATTAGATTACTAGGTTGAAGGGATTCTTAAAACATTTAATGAATTAAAAGTTGATTAAAAGATTATCAAAATAAAATAAAAAATAAAATAAATTATTTCAATATCTTCAAAAATTTATAATTATTTATTTTTTCGTAAAAAAAGCTGTAATGTAAGCCTTTCGTTTTTTAAAGCATTTATTTTTTCACAGAGTGATAAATTAATTCGTTCATAAGCATCCCTATTTTCACACGATTGATCAAATTTTTTTATTTGAGCGTAAAATTGATCGGTTTTTTGCTTGATTTTAAAATCAATTTCCGTTTTAAGAATACTTTTATCTTTTTTGTATTTTATAAAGCAATCCTCTGCACTCAAACAATTTAGATAATTTTTCTTATCTAGTAAATCGTTTATTTCTTGATTAATTTCCGCCTTTATCGATTCATGTATATAAATATCACAATAACTATCATTTAATGCATCAATATTTCGCGAATTCACGTAAATACTATTTTCAAATTGGATTATATCTCTAGTAATTTGTTCAAGGCGAGATTGGGAATTTTTTAACTCTGCTCCACTTATGACTAGAAAGTAAAATGCTAATCGATACATCTAAAATGTTTTTTTTTCAGACTAGGCTGATATTGAAAACATTTATGCACTAAACAGGAATAAAAACAATTAGCAGTACTTTTATGTGTTTTCTTCTTGTTTTGGAAATTTAATTTTATTGAAGATGTAAATGGCGATAATTTAAATGAAAACAACATTCATAAATAGTTTCAAAAAAGGCGTTTTTTACGACTTGATTATATGAAATTACCATTTTTTGATCATGAAGAATAATTATCATTGTTTGGTTTCTAGAATTAATTATATTTTTTGTTTTAAACGAACAATAAAACAAAAATGTGCAATTTTTAGGTTTTTAATTAGCGGTTTGTTGCTAAAATTCCATATTTTGTAAGTTTATATATTAAATTAAAACGGTTTTTTCCGTTTAATATATTTAAAAAAATTTATATTTTATTATGGCTTGATAGCTAAAAACTAAATCATATATGAAGATGCAAATCTATATATTTCGAAAAATTATTGAATTTTTTTTGACCAAAAGGATAGAGCTAAAACGAATTTTTAAATCTCAAAAAACTAAACTTGTGAGGAGATTATAATAACTTTTATTTAATAAGTCGCAATGTATCTCAAAAAAAACATTGTGTGATTTTAATCAAGCCTTGAAAATATTTTAAGAGGATAAAAAAAAATACATTTGCTAAAAGCACAAATTTCACAATTCTGTTTTAATAATCATAAAAAAATTTGAAAATTATAACAAAATAAATAATTCATAAAAAAATCTAAAATATGCATAATTTATGCCATTATACTACAGGCTATTCAAGGTTTCCATATACTCATCTTGCGTATTGAGCCTATTAAATAAAAGCTATAAAAAGTAATTTGACAATTTTTATCTTTATGACAAAATACATATTGTTTTTTTAAAAATGGATACATTTTGTTCATATGTAAATATCCTATAATCATAATAAATCGAAATAATATTTCTCATATCTTGAAAATATAAGTTCATTGAGTTGAAAGATTGCAATGAGAAGTTTTCGTGTATAATTATTTTGATCATTCTTATACGATTTGAACTACAACTATTCTTTCGAAAAACAGTATTGCCCTGTATTTACATTACGATTAAAAAAATAAATTTATTCAATTATTTATAGTGGAATTATAAATTTGACTGACTAGTGTTGATGATTATTTGATATTTTTAAAATCAAGAATTTAATCTTAAATTAACCAAAAAGTTTTCCCGGAGATAATTATTCTTACTATTTCGACCAATAATAATAAATTTATAGCATTTTTTTTATTTAGAAAGACTTTTTCCTACTATATTCGGACTTAAACAAATATCGATAGATTGTTTTTACCATGAAATATGGACAAATGAATTTAAAAGTTGTTTCTAAAACAAGTTTTTTAGTTAGTAGTAAATGGCAGTCATTTTATTATGAAAAATATGCAAGGGAATATTACAAAAGATCAATGCAAAAAATAGGTTATTTTTGAATACAAAATAGCAACATTGTTGTGACGTTTCAAAAAAGATTTATCTGTAACATAAATATAAAATTTAGAATTTTGCTTTTTTCACAAAAAATATAACACATCTGCAAAATAAAAAAACAACCATTAATAACGTAAAAATTGTATTTAAATTCGAGATTTTTTATTTTAAATTGATTATTGACATCTTTTTAAGCCAGAAGAAACATAAAAATCCACGGGAAACAAAACAAGACATAAATTTTGCTACAATAACAGCATTAACCTACTTTTTTTATTTTTTAAAACAACAAAATAGATATTTTACGAAAATATCAATTTTTTATATTTATTTTTATAAAAATAAATTTGATATTTATGTTAAACGGGTTGGGTAGTGTTAATTGTATAAATTATCATTTTGATAATAAGCACATGTATAATGTGTCTAATATTTATCTTCTTAAGCCACATACATGCTTGTTAAATTATAAAATATGCAACGCCCTAATTTTAAATGTGGATTTCTATGTTTTTTCAATTTATATTAATTATAAAAAATAAATATATTCATAAATTCTTATTATAATTATATGCAAAATCAAAATTATCTATGTGTCATACTCTAAGGGTGATAGGTTAGAGTGGCGCAAAAAAATATTGTAAAAGAAAAATTTTGTGTTGTTAATTGATTTACTAATTTATACACTGATCTGACTGGGTATACCATGCGGCTATTATTTTAGTTTCTCTTCTTTTTTATCTGTTACACATTGTTACACATATCGATTGCAACATTTTATCTATATATAGACAAAAGAGGGTAATTTTTATGATTTAAACCACCACATTAGTCATATATGCAACTTAAGCAAGCAATTATAATATAAGTCTGACAATAAAGTAATATTATGATTTTCAAATGCCATTGGTAATATAATGCTATAAATTTTAATAATTATCAACCAACAATTTCCATATTTGGAAATAACCACATATTAGTAGTAAAAACATTAAAAGTAAGTTTTAATGATGTACCAAGCATCTATAAAGAATATTCTTATATTAAATATGCTTTTTACCAATTTCTGTTAAAAAAAACCGTTCGTAGCACTTCATACATATTTATAATAAAATTCAAAATCAAAAATAGGATATGTATAATATAAGGATATAATAGTACTATTAAAAATCAATAATAAATTTCATTAAAAATGCCTTTAAAAATTCAAAAATTATTCAGGTTGGAAATAAACAATTCATTTTATAGTTCAAATGCTTATTTCAATACATGAATTACTATTTTATTTTTTCTTGTTTATTTAAACAAAAAAATTTTTTAAGATCTTTTTCTTTGTTTAAAATACGTGATATAAAAACAATTTAGCGATTTTCACTACATAAATATAATCCTGTTTCATTGTTCGTAAATTATTTATTTTTGTGTAAAATATAGTGTTAATTTTCGTATTTTTCGTATTTTTTTATGTATTATTATTTAAAAAGACCTTATCTTCGTACAAAACTTTGAAGAATTCGATATCAAAAATATTTCTTATTGAAAAAAATCTTTCTTAATTTTTTGGTAAATATTTATTGGTTTTTCGAAATTCAAAAATTTGCTTTAAGCGTTATTTTATGGATCAAAATCAGCAACAATAGAAAATTTAAATAAAGTGTATTTGGGAATTACAGCTCGAAATAGATGAAAACAAAAATTTTAAAAAATCGTTTTTTTTAGAAGTTTTTTTTGTAATGCGATATTTTGTATTTTTTTATATGATCAAAACTGTAGTGGATAAGTAGAAAAGTCAAAAATAATCGACGACTTCATTAAAATTTATGCATTGATTGTGTTTGATTGAAATAAATTATTTTTGCATTTATAATAATATGATTGTTACATGCCTAATAAAGACATAAATAACCGATAAATGTTTTTTTATTTTCTTATTTATAATTCATACTTTGATAATTCATGAAAACCGCTTTGTGGAACAAAAATTATCAATCAAGCGTAATATCCATCAATTAAACACATAATTAATATAAAATTATTTTTTTTGTGTATAATTCCCTCATTATTAAATACAAATTATCCTAAAAAGCTAAAAAATAAAAAAATTGTTAGAGCTCAGGCCTGTAAAACAAAACGATTTCTTAAAGAACTTAACCCGACATTGACAGATCTCTTTCGATCGGCTGTCGTATCGCTTGATTTCAGTTCGAAAAAAATATTTTGTAAACATTTTATACATGGTTATTTTTATTTAATTAATTATAAAAAGGGAATTGCTAAAGCTAGTAAAAAAAGAATTTGGGTACGAACAAGCGCGATATAATCTTATACGCTTTACAACTTGATATAATCAATATTAATATGTAGTTTTTTGCACTTAGTTTTATTAGATACATTTAGTGGTGTGTTTTATTAATTTAGGTTCTTTTATTCCCAATTAACATCCTGATGATACATTTATTATTATGATAGATTGAAAAAGTGAATCTTATTTTTAATTTTTCACAGTTATTAAATCTTATCAAATATACAAAATATTGTTTAAAATATAAAAAAATATAAAAATTAATTTCAAAATCTTTGATATGAATTATTGATTTATGCAATTAAACATCAAAAATATTACAAAATTGCTTAAGAATACATTTCAAGTATAAAAATAATGAAAATTTATTTTAAATAATTCAAAACCTTTACAAAAAGCTTAATTTATAAAAATTGATGATATACAATCGAAGTCATACAAAAAATATTAATAATAAAGAGAAGCAGCAATATATGAATAATATAAAAGAACTAAATACAAATATTTTCATACTAAAAGCTGATTTATATGTTTTAATTATTATTTCGACTTATTATTTTTACATAATTCGAAAATAATATATCCTTTTTTTTATATAGCAGTTAATATAAAAAAACAAAAAAAATCTGCTTTAGATGGTGTATTAATATCTTTTACCTCTTTGTTTAGTTTTTTTTGAATATATCGATGATCTGGATCAATTATTAGCAGTAGAACTGGATGTGAAATACAGTTTAATGTGAAATTTGATCACAGGTTTTTTAATCAACAATTTTGCGTTTCATGTTTATGAAAAACTATAATTGTAGTCTGTTTTATTGAAGGAAAAGCTTAAATCAAGTATTGTAACAATTTATCGATTTTTTAAAAATATTTAGGAATTCATATCGATTTCAGGCAAAAAGTCAATCAGATCGAGAAGTTGCCAAGAAAAATCCGACCTAGACAAACATATAAATAAACCTAATTGAAAATTTAACTTTATAAAATTGTTGTGTCTCACTAATGAAGACAAAAAATTATATGATACGTGCAAACCTTTTGGTATTTTTTGTAGTAAAGTATTTCTAGAAAATATTTTATTATAAATTTTTATATAGAAACAAACTATACCTTTTTTAAAAAGCAATATTTTTTAATGAATCATAACAATAAAAATACGAATTTTTTAAAGAATAATAACTCCAGTAAGGTTTTCGGAAACGGGAAAGTCGACAGCGAGTGAGTGAAAGTGAGAAACTACCCCCATCACCGCTCTATCCTAGAAGAATATTTTAGGACAAGTCGCATCCCAAGTTTCCAATACAAAAATATATAAATTAATCAATTTAAAAAAACAATTTGACAAATTATATTTACAATGTGTTTTTTGAACTGATTCTTATAAATATTATAAAAAAATTTTAACTTGACTACACAGGGTTTGTTCAGAAAAAATTTATGGCTGTTATAAATAGCGAAATATATAGTAGTTTTAATAACTTGTTTTTAATATTTAAGTTTTTTTAAAAATGAAAATCATAACAAACGTATTATCTATTCAACAAAATATTTCTGTTTCGTTTTTATAAAATTCCGTCAATGAATAAACTTTTTCATCATAAACTTTAACCAAGATCATCTATACAAATCTTAAATGATAAAAGATTATTTAGTTTGTTATATTTAATTGTTAATTCGTTATATATGGCTTTCACGATTACAAAATAACCAAAACAACAACAATAAACTAAATTATACAAATATATAAAATATCTTCAAATTCAAATTGTACTACAGAGAGAAAAAAATTACACAGTGATTTATAAAGAGGTGATATAAAGTACTATTTATGCATATTTTATATTTTTTGACTTTTTATGTAGAAATAAAAGTTTTTATTTTGTTTTGTTGCTATAATTCTCTTTGTCGTTTTTGTTTGTTTATGTTTGCAATATGTAATTTATACATTTTAAAAATATCTATTATTAAAAAGGAAAGTACAATATTATTAGTACAGATTATCACATGATAAATTAAATTGGATATAAACAAAAACAAGCTTAGCTGTAATATGTATACGCGGCAAAGAAAAGATAAATAAATACAAAAAATTTTTATAATATATAAAGAAAAACGACAAAAAGTTAAATAAATTACCGAAGCTGAAAAATTAAAACAATAAAAGCATTCATTATAAAAGAGAAAATTGAAAAATTGATATATTTGCGAATTTTGTTAAAATCGAGACATTCATCCTATAAGTAAATCAACATTTCATTAAAGTCCATAACTAAATAATCTTGAGAAGATGATTATCTAGTTCGAAAAATATTCCAAAATTCTTAAATTTCTGCATGATTTTATATAACATTTAGGGTGAATTTGCTAACTTCTGAATAAGATCGGTACTCTTGATCTTGAAAATAAACATATTAACTGATAATTTTTGTTTGTGGTTAATAAATTATTTAAAAAGTCAAATAATTTCGATTCGAAAGTAAAATATTTAGATTAAACGCTCATTTTATTTCTTTAGTAAAACTAACGCAAACTTAAGATGCAATATTCAAACTGTTGCGCACAATTTTTTCAAAGATTATAATTATAAAGTAGGTTATTAAATGAAACAAAGTACATGATTCAACTCTTAGAATTCTTAAAGAATTTTTTTTTCTTTAATATTAGAATTTTATGTTTTATTTTTGTTTTTTGACAGTTTTAGTTTTTTTATAATTTTATACGATATCAAAAACCATTGTTAGATATTTTTTCAAAACAAAATTTATCAATTACTTTTGTATACAAGAAAGGATGTTAAGGAATAAAAATTCTTTATAAATTTTCTGTATCTATTTTTAAAATATCATTGCGACAAGAAAACACAAGTATCGTTAAAGACATAAAGTTTTATTATAGCATAGAATTTTTGCTCTTCAGGATTAAAATAAGGATTCAATTTTAGAAATATATTTGATATATTGCCAACAAAAAAAATCCACAATTTATATATAAAATCTAACAAAAAAATATACTTATTTTAGATCGGAAACAAGGGCAATTTATCCGAAGAAACATATAAATAGACATACTTTGTTGATCACAAAAAAATATTATTGTTATTAAAGTGTAAAGAAATATATCAATAAACTGTGTGAAGTTAGTAGTTGTAAAAATCATCAATTATAAAAATCTACAGAAAGAACAAACTGATTGTGACAATCGTGGTTTGATGGAACAATAAAAATATTTAAATCTTTAAAAAACAATAATTATGTTACAAAAACACATAAGTTAGAAAAAATTAACTAATAATAAATTATTCTTTACAAATTTTCGATTTCAGCTAACCAATATATTTAACACAATCTAAAACTTATAAATTAAAAATTGAATAAAAATTCTTTTTTTACGAATTGACTTACCCTTTGAGAAAATTTCTGTCTTTTATTTTTTTTACTTATTTACCTTAACAAATGTCCCTTAAAATTTACATTTTACTTTTTATAATTGTAATTGTCAATCAGTTGCTGTTATGATCGGTTTGAAATGGCTTTTGGTTAGCTTAAATATGTGTACAAATTTGTGCACATTCCTAAATGAAATTTACATAATAAATACATTTAATAAGCTCAAGCCGGATATTCCGAGATTCTAATAGAGTAAGAAAGATTTAAACACTAAGCAAAGTACATCTTCAAAAAAATCATCTAAAAACAAAAATACTCATTATTTAGACCAAAAAATCATATAAATAATGATGTTTTACCTTACCAATTATCTTTTTATTTTGTAAGCCAAATAAAATTAGAGCGAAAAATATTGTATATTTTGTATTTAAAATATAGAAAAATTTTAGTTTTATTATGCTATTAATTCTTTTTCTATCTACTGCGAATATTGTATACTATGATATTATATGTGTTATCATAAAAAATCTAATGTAATGTTTTTTTTAATTGCGCTCACAAAAATTTAAAAAAGATATTCAGGATCATGATTTTTTTGAAAAACATAAAATCGTAACATATGTTAAAATTTTAGTAAGGTTAAAGTGTAAGAAAGTGCGTTAAAACTTCTGAAGTGTTTTATACGTGAATTTTTATAAAATTTGTATATAAAAACCCGAATTTTTATTTATGAAATTTAATGAAGTTACACAGACTTATTTTGATTTCAATTTAACATTGAAATTTATAAGAAAATAGCGTTTATCATTATAAATCATATAATATCAGATTCAAACGAAAAAATGTATTGTATTTAATTTATTTACAAAATCATTTAGAGATTTTGAATTATGAAGACAAAAATTAATGTAAATTAACGAAAGATAATAAAACCAATTAGGATTCAATAATTTTCATATAGGTTTCAAAGTAATTTCTATAATTAATAATAATAATAAAATTCACAAAGCATTTTTATTGTGTAAAGTGTGAAAAATATAACAAATATCGTGAATAAAAAAATTTTAAGATAAAAAAAATATGTAATATAGAACTAAAATGCTAAGGATATATACTTTTTTTAAGAAGCGTAAAAAAAAAACGTCCGTACAATTTTTTTGTGTGTACAATGTTTTGTAAGATTTGAAATATCAAATTTATGCAAAACATAAAAAAAAACCTATTCACTAAAAATTTTTTCAAAACGGAATATGTAAAAAAATAAATATGCAATATCTGCTTTTTGATTCAACACAAAATGCAAAGTTTTTTTTTAAATATAATTTGCGACACTTGAGCTTTCAATATTTAAAAATTGCTTAAATTTATAGTATCAAAATAGTAATTTTTCTAAAAACATATAGACTGCATAAAAATATTACATGCTAATTGAATTGGAAAAAAAAATAATCATTTCAATTAAAAATATTTTAATCACTATAATGATTATACTCTAAAATGCAAAATTTTTATTGAATCGAATAATGCTTAAAAAATGCACTATTTGTAAAGTTTTATACATTGATTATCATAATAATTTTGTGTTGGTTTTAGTAATCTAATAGAGTGTGAAAGAATTTTTTTAATATGAATACGAGGGTGATTGAAAGATTTTATTAGACGAAAATGTTTTTTTAGTTTGGTACCAAAAAATGAAACAATATATGTTTAGTGCGAAATAAAAGATTATTTTCTTGATGTAAAGCTATAGGAAGCGAAAAATAGCATAGAAGTAGATAGAAATAGAAGCAAGACGTTAAAAAAATTAAATAATATGGTTACAAGTATAAAGAAAGAAAAAGACATAAGGATATAATAGAAAGAAGGCGCATAAATAACAAAAAATTGACTTTATATCAATGAGGTGATTATAAATTAAAATATAGAACTAATTTTTATAACAGTGTATAAAAAATTGTAAGGATTGGAAAATATTTTCTAAAAATAGATCTATAGGATAAGCGATGTTAAATTTTTTAAACATGCAATAAAAAAAGCATAAATGCATCATAAAATATATTTAGAAACATTAAAATGTATATAAAAAATGAAAAAAATATAAAATATTAGTATATATGATATAATACTGTTATACCACTTTCAGCATTTTTTTTATCATATACAAACATTGTTTAATAGAAAAAAAATATCTACATTTATTATAAAGTTTCCTATCCCATAGAAAATAATAACTTCGGATCAGCACACCGGATTTTTCTGTACTAAAAAACCCTAGATTTCATCATCCACTTCATTCAAAGTGGTTCCTGTCTCTGGGGAAAAATTTTCCACTCAATGCGCATCTCTTTCAGAACCAAAAAACTACAAGCATCTTCACAATAATGTATTGGGGTCCACCCCTATCATACGCGTTCGCGCTTCGATTACCAGACACATTGTTTAATAGTTATCGTCATATAATACATTTTTTTAGAAATTTAGTGAAGAAAAACTTATTCACCGAAAAAATTATATTAAAAATTCAAAAATATCTTCAAAGCCTTTTTGTTAATTGAAGGCCTTTTTTTTACACACATGTAAGAAAAAAGATAGAAGACAATGTAATTAAAAGGTTTAATATTACTAAAGTAATAAATATTTTTCGTAAGAAAATCACCATTAAAAATAAAGCTTCTTTAGAATAAAACATTGTTACATAACTAACGTACTTTTTATCAAAGAAATCTAATATTGTATAGTTACAATGCTTTTATTTTGTATTGACATATAGCAAGTAAATTAATTTTTTTCTTACAGAAATAGCTGTGTGGTATAAATTACCACATAAAACCTTAATTAAATATTCAATAAAATAAATGTTTAGTTTGGAATATTAATTAGTAAATATAATTAATAAAACAACATTTAACATTTTTTTACAATATAATTTCTAATATACGATATTTCCTTTTAGTGAACGTGATTATCAGAGAGATAACAAAAATCACAAAAAGGTATTTAAATTTAAAAAAAAATAAAAAAAGAGAAAGAGAAAAATGTTTAATAGATTTAGCAATAGTAATAGTAGCAGTAATATCATAAGTAACAATAACAACATTAATAATATTAGTGATAAAAATAGGATAAAAGGTGGTTATTTTAATGACTTCAAAAATAATAATTTAAATAAATATAATAGTATGAAATGTTTTAGCATTCTTGATGTTTATTTTAAATATGGTAATGTCCCAGTGTTACAGGACAAGCTGATTTTTTGTATTATTTTTTTACAATGCATAATTAAATTATTTTTTACATTCTTGTTTTCAGTTTATCAATTTTCGAATCTTACCACTGTTGAATACGGTAAGTTAAATGAATTAGAAAATGACTGTAAAAATATATCTTATAAAAAATTATTTAAGCAATTTACTCTTATAGTTTTTTTCTGTATGAATTGCGAAAATCATTATCAATCAAAAGACGTTTTTTAACATGCTTAAATTTCAAGAAAATCAGTATAATCTATCAAAACTAACTAAAAATCCGCTCTTAATAATTTGAAAAAATTAATGTGAAATATACAGAAATCAAAAAAATTATAAAATGTTAGAATTACCGAAAAACACTTTATTTATATTTTCATAAAAAATTAGAGTAAAAATAAATGTCAAATGTTATTATTATATTTATTATTAAATTATATAAAGTCGCATTAATGATCATATATAGAAAAAAAGCAAAACAATTATAAAAAATAATAGAAAGCTTGTGGTATCTAAAACAACTTGAACACCAAAAATTGATCACAAAGTAAAAATACTCTGAATATAAATAGACTTGGAGTTTTCATAATATTCATATTTATTTAGAGATCTATAAAAAATGTTTTTAAAACTCTTCATAATCATTAAATTCACATCCTTTATATTTTTTATTTTATAGAGTAAATAATCTATCAAAAATAAATATATTTTATCTAGATTAAATGTTTTGAATATAATTAATGGTTATTAAATCTTTTAGGTTTATTTACATTTAAGATATAATGATTTAATTTGTTTAAATTATTAATTTTTAATATCTACTATTCGAAAATATAAAATTACTTATGGATTATATTTTAATTATAAATTTCAAAGGCTTCATTTGTTGCCTGAGACCACAAAGATTTCCAGTTTTTTATTTTATTACATACATTATAAATTTAATACCGAAGTTTTGTATGAATCAAAAGATTAGGGATTATTGATTTGTTAAGTTTTCATATTTTTCTTATATTTGTAATTTTCACAATTGCATTATTTTTTAATACGCGCACCCGCAAGCAATTTCATAAAACGAGAAAATCTATATCTATTAAACAACTTAACATATAAAATCTTTGCTATAATTATAAAGCCTCTGAATCTAAAACTTGCCAGATATCTAAAGACAACAAAAAGCATTAAAATTTCTAAAATCAAAATGTTTTTGTTAAGATTGTTTTTAAACAATAGTACTCAATATTTCAATAAAATTGACATTGTATTATCCTTGAAATATTAAATAATATATTTAATTCTTTCGAAAGTGTGCTAATTTAACTTTTAAAACGAATACATATCAATTAATACACTCGGCGTTTAGTATAAAAAAATTATCAAAATTTTTTTTGATTTCCTTTCAATTTTTATTAAGATTTTATAAAATGTTATATTAATAAGTATAAAACGAAATAAAACTATTGAATCAAAAAAAGTTTCTTTTGCATAGTTATATAAAGCTGAAAATATTGCTTTTATTTTATAAAGACAATCACATTCCTTGTGTATAATAGGCAAAAACCTTGATATTACGACATAATAGGTTTGATCCAACAATTTGTCTGTTTTAATGGCTCTCATTCTAGTGAATTTAACAAACATGATAAAAAGCTTATAATACGTAAATTGTCAAAAAGGCAGTGCAATATTGGTTCGTGGAGGTGATTACAACCAAATGAATAACGTAATCGGAAAAGTATTTAAAAATACATATCTTCTGAATGAAAGAGGATGACTCATTATTAACGGTAGTTTTTAATTTTATTGTAATTGTTTCTGTCATTAAGCATTAGCCTTTTTGTCCGCTTCGCTTTTTGGTTAGTTATAGCGATAATTTTCGAAATTAAATATTTATTCGGTCTTAAATTAAATGATATATCAAAACTTATTGCATTTGCATTGTTTGGGTTTTTGTTCCGTAATATCAATGTCGCCCAGAAAAATGACCATTAAAAATAAATAATATACAAAATTTTATTTTATTTTGTAGCAAAAATCCAATAAAATTATTTTTAATTTACCCGAATCATTATAAAGAAAATTGAATATTATTTTAGGAAAAAATGAGAACAAACATATAAACAAAAGGATTAAGTCTAATTGAAGTTTTCTTGTTGATTAAAAATTGTTAATCAATATTCTACGAATTTCTTATAAGTATTTAAATAAATTATTGCCCATAAAAAAATCTTTAAATTGTTTAATCTGTAATCAAGCCGATTGTCTTTGCGCGTCAGCGGCAAGATAGGCTTGAGCCACAATTATCAACAAAAAGACATCATAGAGCCTTCTAAACGAAATTCAAGAGTTAGAGATAATAAATATCTCAAAACTAATATTATATTTATAAAAAATTTAATTAAGAGAGAAAGGCAAATCCAAATTTATAATATATAAAAGAATGTAATTATTTTTTGCTAATTGCGATACTCCTATTTTCAATAGAAACATCATATTTTCGAAAGTAATATGAAATATTTTATTAATATATTTTAAACATCAAGAAAGCCAATAATAGATTTAATATAAACTACAAAAATGTATTGTTTATTATTACTCAAGCAATAAAATTAATATGAAGGGTCTCTATTTTCACATAAAAAGATAAAAAAAGTTATAAATAAATATTCTATTTTTAAAGTTTAACTGAATTATTCACATTGAAATTAGTTTGGAAATAAAAATATAAATTTTTGGTTAGATGTACATTAATTATCTCAATAAATATAGAATACCTTGTTGGGAAAAAAGAAGAAGTGGGTCCATAATTTAAAAAAAAACATAGAAAGTATTTAAATGATAATTTTATATACATAAAATGTATAAACGTAATAATTTGTTTAATTATATATTTCAAAAATATCATAATATAAATTTCTATTTTATATGTAAATAGTAATTTGCAAAAATCGATGTAAAAAGCTTAACAAAAAAATCTGAAATTGTGTAGATGAAAAAAATATAAAAACAGCCATTAAAAATCAAAATCTCTAAATTATAAATATTAGACTTACAAATATTCTGCATAAAGATCCTGTCTTAGAACTCAAAAGCGTATATGTTTGAAATATTACAATAAATAAGCTATAAATTCTATATTATCTTAAAATTATATTTCATACTTAACTTTGTATTCATATTTATTTTTGTAACCATACAAAATGAGTTACACTATATTAACTTAGTTTATACATCTAGATATAAATAAAAAACTATAAAGAAATTCTAGTTATAACCTACACATGTATTTTTTATATGCTTGGTCTGGCATAAATAAACAACAAAGACAATTAATAATCAATACAAAGTGTACTTTATATTGTCAAAGGCGTTAATATATGTGGTTTTAAAACAATTTTCTATTTGAAGTATGAGAATTAGGATTGTTAGTGTTTAACACTATGCGTTTATTTTGAATCTACGTTGATAAAACTTACAAAACAACAGCGTATTGAAAAATTTATCTTTTCACTTACTATATGCTAATTCAAATAAATTTTGATTGTCTTATAATGGTGTAATATATATAGGGAAAAAAATAAATTTTTATTAAATACATTGTTCACATGGCAGAATTATGGTTCATACTAATATTTTTAAAATTAAAAGTAAAGCAATCATATTAAACAACACACATGACAGCAAAATATTAATAATACACTGATAAATGTTTCTGAAAAACATTATAATAGCTTCTATAATATGTACTGTTAATAGAAATTACAATATTCATGTAAAAAAACTATTGAATTATATAACCACACACAAAAAAAATATTTTTGTGAATTGATGAATAAGTAATAATTACATTGTAGCTTTTTTACTATATAATGAATGTTTAAATATATTTGATTGCTTTATAGTTATACTCTATATGTTTTAGTTGATTAAAATTTAGCGTTTGAACATCAATATAAATATGAAATCAAAAAATTTACAGATTTTATGAATTGAACGATAAAAAAACAAAACAGTTTAAATGTAATGATATTTGCATAAGCTCATTAACAAATTTATGCAATCATTATACAACCAAATTCATATAATTTTATGCTCAAGATATATTAAGTAAATAAAAACGGATATACTTCCGTAAAAATATCAAATCATTGATTTTTTGCAGAGGTTTTTAGTTTTTTTATATACTGAAATTTTAATAAGTTGCAGAAAAAAATGTGAAAGAAAAATTTGACGATATAATTAAGTTCTACATGTATAAAATAACAGAACAAAAAAATTTAACTTTAAATCATAATACGATTTGACACTTTAAAATAGTGAGCTGGTTTTAATATGCCAAAAATGAAACTAAAATTTTATAAGGCTATTTATACATAAGATTACCCAATTTTGAAACAAGTTGTCCTGTAACACTGGGACATTGCTATATTTAAAATAAAATTCAAGAACGCTAAAACATTTCATACTATTATATTTATTTAAATTATTATTTTTGAAGTCATTAAAATTACCACCTTTTATCCTATTTTTATCACGCATATAATTATTGTTGTTACTGTTACCATTGATATTACTAATACTATTACTATGGCTAAATCCATTAAACATTTTTCTCTCTCTTTTTTTTGTTTCTCTTTTAAATCTAAATACCTTTTTGTGATTTTTGTTATCTCTCTGATAATCACGTTCACTAAAAGAAAATATCGTATATTAGAAATTATATTGTAAAAAAAATGTTAAATGTTGTTTTATTAATTAATTTACTAATTTATATTATAAACTAAACATTTATTTTATTAGAATATTAAATTAAGGTTTTATGTGGTAATTTATACCACTCAAGTGTTGTCAAAAGTACTTTTTTATAGTGTTATCGGAAATTAGAAGCAAAAAACCTTTATAGTCAATATAGTAAAATGACCATTTACATGAAACATATAAAAATATTGTCTGCTTATTAGTATAGTTTTTTATCAAGATTCCAAGAAAGAATAAAAATATAGTTTTTAAAAATACTTAACCAATGTAAATTTGTTATTTGCATAATCATATAAAAAAAACGCTATATAGTATAAAAAATTCGTATAAAATTGATTTTGAATTTAAATACAATTTTAAACCGAAAAATGTTTTAAATCCATATCGAACAGAGATTTTAATGCACTTGCTATTTAATGTTTAAATTTCTGTGTTGATCTATAAAAAAACTTTTTTATATATAAATGAGTTACTATATTTGACTCATGAGAGCATATAGGTACAATATACTATATTTTATCTATAAAAAATACAAAATTTTATATATTCTTGTGTATTGTATTGCCATGGTAATTAAAATTTCATTATAAAACTTTTGTTTCACGTAACATATTTTTTTTTCGATACGTAGCGAAATATATAAATTTTTTTTTTCTAATAATTGCCTGTTAATTATATAATATTTTAACAAGTTTAGAACTTAAAAATTTGGCATATACTTTATTTTTTAAAAAAAATGCAATTTAGCACAATAAATAAAAGATATGGAACACAACAAAAAATGAAATTTATGCCCTCTTTTGTAATAGATAAATAATTTAATAAGTTTTTCGAATAAATTCAGGCAACTTAAAGTAAAAGCTGTCACAAATACTATATGTGACATTCAATCTATGAATGTTAATAAAAATTAATCTGTAAGTAATCAAATTATTGTTAAATAAATTGTTGACCTTAATTATTTTTTATTTATTAAATGGTAAATAATAATCGGAATTAATGAAATTTTAGATAAAAGATTTTATATAATATATCAAAATTTAATTTAAAACAGATAATTTTTTATTTTGACAAATAAATACAATTTATCAAATAAAAATAAGTAAAGGATGGAAATGAAAAAAGATGGGGATAATAAATTCACACTTCAATAAATATTGTATGAATAAATTCCTCAATATTAACAAAAGCAAAGTTAAAAGATGGTTTTTTCCATATCAACGAAAGGAATATCACGATAAAATTAAAACACATGATTTTGTATGTATTTTTGCATTAATGCTTTATAAAACCTTTTATTAACTTCTATAAGTATAGAATACATTGAAATAAAAACAGTAATGGCTAAAAAAAATCATTTTAAACTAGACCATTATAAAATATACTATTCATATTCTCTATAATAATTTTTTACTTTTATGTATTACACATTTTTTCAATTTTTTATTTAGAAAAAAATATATTATGTTTTGATAAGTCATTGATTAACTGTAGGAGTGCTGTATATTTGTCGATAAACATCTTTTATCCTTAATTTTTTATGAAAATGAGCTAAAATAATTTTTATTTTTATTGATACACATTTTGTTACATAAATTTAAGAACTATGGTTTTTTTTTGTTTTAAAAATTTTTATCTCTGTATTCAATTACAACCTGAAAAAAGTGATTACTAACATTTTTCGCATATCGATTGATAAAAAAATATTCGAAAATAAAAAATACCTATAAGAGCATGTTTTTACATTTGAAAATTTTGTTATAATTGGTTATTTATACAAAATACTTGTTCAATAAAAACTATTTATTCTCATTGAATTAATGATCTCGGACATATACATAATATATTTTTATGTATGACACATGTAAAAAAGGTAATAATTTTTAAAAATTTCAGTCTTATCAAATTTATCATATAAGATATTATTAAAAAAAAGAAATTTATAAAAACTCTATGAAATTTTCATATTGCCATTATTTAGGGCTTTTTTAGAAAAAAACAAAAAACCGTAAACCTTTGTAAATGTAACATGCAAATCATTTATAAAATTTATGGTTATAAAAAAAAATTTTTTTGAACAGAAAGTCTTAAACACATCAATATTTACTATTGCAATTGTATCAAAATTCAAGATCAAAATGCAAGATCAAAATTGATATTTAAAACAAGCCTTAAAATTTTATATAAAAAACAAACATTTTATCAAGTATATATATTTTATATATAAATTTTTACTAAGTAAATCACTATATCGTAATAAATTAAACCGAATATCGATTTTTTTTATCGATATATACATAAAATTATACAAGTTTCTATGTCAAACCTAAAGACTGACAATATTGTATATGGAAATCTTTTTAATAAAATTTACTGACTCTCTCAACTACAAGTATGGATAAATATGATGAAATATTTCAAACTAGATAAATAAATATTGTAGAATTAATAGTTATTTGTAAAACTGTTAAATAATCTTAATTATAAAA
Organism: Edhazardia aedis USNM 41457; assembly: GCA_000230595.3. Classification (NCBI taxonomy): domain Eukaryota; kingdom Fungi; phylum Microsporidia; family Culicosporidae; genus Edhazardia; species Edhazardia aedis. Next base: position 97,278 of record AFBI03000096.1, read on the forward strand.
AAAGGATTTGAATAACAACAATTAAAACGTAAAAATTCAGAAATAACTTGATACATCACTAATTTTAGATCATAAAATATTTTAGAATTATATTTTTTTCAAATTTTTTTAGTTTATAACTTTATCGTTAATAAATCGTTTTTTATTTTTTTCATAAAAAATTAAAAAAAATTAGAAAATTTCAAGAAAAATTTTTTATATTTTTAAATTTTAAAAAATTAAATATTTCAGGCTGTTTCTTTTGCCAAAAATAGAAGGAAATTGACGGTACTGTTTAAATCTATCAATTACTTAAAGTAACCACAATATCATAAATAAACCTTTAAAACGTATTAATAATACCAAAACGAAACAGAAATGTTGTTTACGATTTCGTATATTCTAAATTACAAAAACAATAAAATTTTCTTTTTATCTGATATTTTTTTTAAGAATCTGTTTATAATTATTGTGAATTTATGATTTTTCTTTGTGTTACTATATATCTTTATTTATCTTTATATAAACTAAATTAATATGTAAAAAAATGTTTGAAAATTTGAATTTTTCTAAAAACTATATATATCTATCATCATTAAATTCCTATGTTTACATAAAATAGTTATTTTATAATATTTTTATTGTCTACAAATATGTAATTTATCGCGAAAGAATATATAATCGTTATTGTGGTATGTAACATATCAACAATCTAAAAAATACTATATTTGTGTAGAAACAAATAAAATGCTTAGATAAAGCTAAAAATGCACACAAAAAGTAGGTTTTTAATATATTTTAACAAAAAACTACGCAATATATGCTTCATACAGTTTTTAAAGTATAGTTTTACATAAATATTATACGTAAAAAATATTTAATTAAAGAAAAATATACAAAATATTGTTGCAATTTTTCAAGTATTTTCTTCTTTTATTACAATTCACATTTACAATTATTTTTCTATATGGTTGGATTACTGGGTAAAAATGTAAAGCTGGTTTTAAGTAAAGATTGACACTACTTTTAAGTGAAGTAAAGAACCGATACTTAGAGTTGTATACCTGGAATACAACGCTTAAGTATCAAGATTAAATTAAAGATTTAATTTTTTATGGCATGTAAATAAACATATGTAAGTATCTATAACCTTTACGGCCACTTATATGCAATCATAAAGGCAACAGATCTGCCATTTTTTATAAATTTTGATAGTTGGTTTTCACTAAAGTGTATTTTTTTTGACAATAAACTAAAATAAAAAGAAAAAAATTTAGCCTAAAGTGGAAATCGATTCTGAAGAGATAATTTTTTTAAATAATTGTCTTATGTTGATTTAATACTGTGCTAACCTTATTAGTAAAAAGGAAAAGAGTATACAACAATAAAACTCGCTTAATTTACTGTCTAATTGTTTTTTCTATTGATCGGTTGTTTGTAAGGGTTTAGATTATTTTAATGTATAAGAAGAATTTCAAAATAATAAATATAAAAATAATAAATTTATTCGAATGTGTTTATGAATTTTTCAATCATCAAAGCAATATAAATGCATAAAATCGTCCGTTTTTTAATATTATTAAAATTTTCTTATAATATTTGATATTTAAGTTTGTTTTTTTTTGCATGATAAATCTAGTTAAAATAATTTGTAGTGTTAGATACGCATATAATATACCAAAACTTTTTTATTGAAAAGGAAAATAGATCAATATAGATCCATAAAATTTTTATTTTTGAAAAGGTTACAAAACAACATGAATGACACAATAAATCCTGTAAATTACAAGAAATATTTTTTTGACATGTGCACATAATTGTTTCAAGATATTTTTTTAAATTCTTTTTTACTAAGTAAATGTATTTCTTTAAATATTAAATTAATATAAACCTTACAAAAAAATGAAAAAAGAATGTAGAAAGAAGACACAAATGAACCGAATACTAAAAAAAACATTCCAACAAATTTTTTTTTCAAACATATTTTAAAATTTAGATGCTATATTAAGTTTATAATTCTAGGGGTTAAATCACTATTACTTTTCATATTTTCTAATTTTTTTGGTTAGATTAATGTAAATATATAGTGAAAATTGAAAAAAATAAATTATTATTATTTCGCCAGTATTTATTTAAATCAGAAAAGTTTGTATACGACATCTCAAGTTGACCAATATATTCTTATCTATTTGAACTTTTTTGTAACAATATCTGTTGTTATTCGAAGACATTTTGAAGAATGAAAATATATTTTTTGGAAGGGTGAACATTTATTTAAATACATTTATACTACTATTTTTTCTAAGAAAGAATAAAACACATTTCGATCTTTCGTAATACAAAATAATCATGATATAACTGTTTTTGCGTTAATAATACTATTAGCATTTAAATAAAGTACAAATGTAGACAAATTTATAATACAGTCAATTATTTACGCTTATACAAAATTTTCACTACTTATTAGCAAAAGATTTGGTCGTTATGGCCGCTCGCCGTCAACAATATCAATAAATGCATTAAATTTTTAAATTGTTATTTTGAATGATATAAAAAAGGTCAAGGTCATTTGGAAGATTTTATCAAAAAGTAACAAGCTAAATGATTACATTTCAAGCATATCATATATTGATCTATAAATTTTTTTACAACTTACGCATAAATAATATCAAAAAATTACTTTTTATCCTTAATAATGAAATTAATGATTTAAAAATTTAAACAACAGTAAGTCGGTTTTATATTTTTATACTATTATTATTATTCTAGACTTGAACTATTAATTCTCCCTTAGTTAGTCATGTACATAATATTCTTTAGTTCCTATATTATAATATTTTATATTGGGAAAAATTTTCAACAATTTAGAAAGCTAAGTATTAGTTTTCGCAACTATTTAATCATCCATAATTGCACATATAATATTTTTTAAAATTGAAAAAAAATACGGAAAACTTTTTATTTCATCAGATTTAAATATTATGTCTAATTTCATGTGTTTGTGTTATAAAGAATGACTAATTGATTTTATTAGTTCAATAATGATAATCTTAAAAAAGTTTAATATACTTTAAAATAGCTTATAAAATTTACAAAAATGCTTGTATCATAGTCTTTTAAGACAATCATACATTGAGGCTTCATGACAGATATGTAAATTTTTTAAGTAATTACTATTAAGAAATTCGGTAAAGGATTATTCTTTTAAGTGATGAATCAATTATTTTCAACGTTTGTTATCAATCCTTGTGCACTACTTTTTTTGCTGCTTCTTCTTTTCTGGCGTTTACTTATGAAATTATTAGTTTAAAGAGATTTTATATAATTTTAATACTGAAAAGATTAGTGTGCAAGAGGAATCATGTTATATTATTTTTTATACATTTCATTTGCAAAAATACTATGCGAAGAACTGCAAAAAAATTTAATACCGATTGATTGATTGCTTTTGGATACGCATCAATAAAAAATTGAAATGTTTTGGCAACCCAGTTTATTTGGAAAATTCATAGAAATTTTTCTTTGTATTTTCCATTTTATAATAAAGTTTTTAATTATAAATCAAATTTTCGTTCCACTGTAAATAACATATTTTCTACCAAACAAAAAAATAAAAACTTGTCCTTTAATCAAATTTTGATAGAATTAAAAGCAACATTTTTAAATTTTTTAGGTGCAAAAAATACAAAAAAATCGTTTTTTTACTGTAAACTAACGTATAAATGACTTATGATACATCAATACAGGATCGAACTAATTGGTTTTCAGGCTATTCCTAGCCCAAAAAATTAATTAGAGAGCTCTCAAAAGAAATCAATTTATATGTTGTTGAACTTTACGGTTTCAAATAGTATTCACATAAAAAATCCGTTGAGATACATATTGTGGACTTTGGGAATATTGATTTTAAATCTTTGAGTTTTTTGATATATTATAACAGATGGATTAATTTAATATTAAAAAGCGCATTTTATTCATGAATAAAAAGCTTAAAAAAAATTATGTGCCATCATAAGAAATTTGTTTGTATTTGTTTTTTAAAAATTTTTTGGCTGTAAATGCACCGTAACCGAATTAAAAAATATTTGTATATTACAATCACGAAATAAACAAAAAGCCAAAAAATTGTGAATTATTTCTAATTTATAGTTTTTATGTTTTTAAATTATATTGCCGGAACTTTATTTATTTTTTTTCTAAAAATTTTATAAATTTTAAATAAATATTACAAGATTCATCTATAATGTGTTTTTTTATCTTGGTTAGCAATAAATAACATTGATTCTTGGTTTTCAAACGTTTTTTGTTTTGGCGCAATATAAAAATTGGAGCAAGTCAAATATTTAGCATTATTTACACTGCATTATCATTGTATTTGCTTCAAAAACAATGCGGTAATTTTGTAAGATATTACATTAGCAAGAAATCTTTTTTAGTTTCAATTTACATAAATCATCGAAAGAATTTCTTGTTTATATATAGATAATTGTTTTAAAAACCATATAAAAAAAACATAATATTTTAATTACTTATTAAAAAGATGGTGAGTTCAACACGAATTATTCTAAAATAACTATTTCGTATCTTAATCCAAGCGATAATTCCTTATAGAATAACAAATAGCGCTAATTACTGTATATTTTGAAAATTCACAGAATAAATCCAGTCAGAAGATCTTGTAAATAACTTGCTTAATGCCATTGACATTTTAATATTATAATTGAACTTTTATAGAAATTTCATATTCAGAATTTTTAATTTTGATAGTGTTTTTTTGTTAATTTTAATACAAAAAAAACCAGATGAGGTGTTGCAAAACTTATATATGTATCATGCGTATCTCATAATCATTGTTTAATTTTAACCAATGTCCCTAAATAGATCGGATGGTAATTATTTTCATTACATCCAATTAATTATCTGTTTACTTGTTTAATATCCTAGAGTTTTGTTCTTTTCGTCAATTTCTAATCCTAAAAATAAATTTTCTTGAAAATTAGCCTAGTGCATAAAAGATTTTTATGAATATTGCATATCAAATTTTAACACCAAACAAATGTTAAAAATACAGTGCTGATCTATAATAGAAGATAAAAACAATAGAATATCATAAACCAAATGAAAATTTAAACTGGTGTTTATTGCTATTTGAACTGTCTTCATCAATTATATGCACCCGGTTGTAATGATTTGCGTTTGAACGATATACGAAAATGATACTCATATATATACTTGATAGAAAATGTCATAAATTTTGCATTCTAACTTTTATTTACACATATTAAAAAATTTTATTTTCATCTATATTTAAAATCCCCAGTCGAACCTATAAGTGTCAACGAAAAAAACATGTCAGAAAAAAATTTTTATTTCATTTTGTGATAGCCAACTAAATTGAATTTTAAATAGGTAAACATACTGATTACAAATTCTGTATTTCCTTACAATATAACTTTTTTTTAAAAATAGAGTTTTAGATCTCTAAAAACATTTTACTGCATTTTCACTCATAAAATTTTGCCGAAAATAGTTACTTTAATTGCTGATCAGAATTAGTTGCTCAATATGTGGCCTAATTTATACACGCAATATTAATTATATCCATTCTATGATATTGATTTTTTTGCATAAAAGATTGCCTGTTAAAAAAACTGATTCAATTGAGAAGATAATTTATGTTGAATTAATTTTGGTTCGGGTTTTTGATTCTTTGATTTTTTAAGTTTTTGAGCTAAATTATCTTTGACCCATGTTGTCCTTTTATTCCCATACGTCAAAAGCTGTTTGTTGCAATATTAAATATGAAATTTAGCTTTTCTTATTCAATTTTTTTAGATTCAAGTTAAAATAATTTTTTGATTTCATTTTCTACAAATTTCGTTCGATTAGCGCAAAAAAATTGATTGCTTTTTACAATACGTCTTTCAATGTTTTTTATATTTTCGACACCTAAAAAAACAATTCCGAGTTTACGTTGGCGCTTCTGTTTTTCTTAAAATTTTTGTGAGGATAAATTTAATTAAAATGTTGGTATTAGATAAAATTTTGAAGAAATAAATCCATAATATGTTTTTCCAAATATGCAATTTCTTATTTCAATACGTTAAAAACATCATATTTGAAAATATATCAAGACTAATTATCTATGATTGTATCCACTATGTTGATTCTTTGAAATTATCATTGCGGTTTAATTATTCAGAGAAATACCTTTAAAAAGTCTTTTTATATAAAGCTTTTTTGTGAATTCTAAAATACCTTTTAATGTACGCAAGTAACTTTAACTTTTTGTTGTCAAACTTGTAGTTTATAAATATCTATTGTTTTTTCATTGATATGTCAAGGGAAAAGGTTTTTTTTTCTAACAAAAAAAATAAAATAAATATTGCAGTTGTATTTTAAAATATCAATACAATCTTTAAAACGCTAAATAGAGGACCTACCAATTTTATGTGTCTGAATTTTCGGCAAATATTTCAAATCTACGAGTTTTGGACATTTTATTTATTTTAAAAGTAATTATGAAAATTTAATAATTAATATTAATTTAGAAGAACATGTTATTGTAGAATTTAATCTCCATATTTAAGAATTGAAAGTATATAATATAGTTGATTTTAAGAATGTTGGCTTATAATATAAGAAATTACCCCTCAACCAAGCCGATGCATTCAACAATATCATTTCATCAACTTTTTTCTAGAGAGACTTGATCTTCAACCTTAAAAAATTTTTAGACAAACATTTTGCAAGAATTTTTTTTTCTGCTTTTTGATATCAAAAGATTTTCCAAATTTAATAAATTAATCACGAATTTACGTATGCATGTATTTGCAATCTTAATTAAATTATAATTTACATATATTTATGAAATGATTTTTTTTTCATTCTCAATACATTCGAAAAGTCTTGAAAAACGAAACAAAGAATATATATTGAAAAAGTTTCATAATCATATTATTAAAGAAATCAATTATAAAATAAATGCAAAAATTTTTTTAAAATTTTAAGCAAATAGATATTTACTATATACACATAATATTGTCCTAAATTATTTCTAAAATCAATAAACAGCATTTAGGGTATTTTGTAATTCATAAAATCATGATAATATTCATATTAATTATGCTAAATATTGTGATATTCCACAGTGGATTAGCAACTTATAAGCAGGTTTATTTTCATATTTTCGATTATAAAATTTAACATAAAACAAAACAAAGGTAAACAAAAAATTTACAATAACATCAACGATTTATAAATTCACTGTAATTAACAGAGACATTAAATAATTATATTGACAATTTAGAACTTTAGGACATAATAAATTAATGAATTTAGGCTAGTAAACTATAATTAAAAAAATATAAGAAAAATATCAATTTATAATAAGCTTAAATTTTAAGAGAAGAAATGGATTTATAGGATTTTAAATAATATGATCAAGCTAAATACCGAAAAAACATAGTAAAAACTTTTATTTATGTTTATCTAATATTGATTGAATGTCTTTTTTTTCAGAATTCAATGAATCAATTTTTTCTTGAAGTGATTTATTGATTCTTTCATATCCTTCTTTAATTGATATTGATTCATTAAATTTTTTTTCTTGATCACTCCAATGTGATTTTACATTCTCAATCAAGGAATCGATTTCTCTCAATACTTGATGATTAGCCTTTCCATGTTCCTGCAAACATTTTTCAGTGGTCAAATTCTGAACATACAATTTTTCATTCTCTAGCTTGTTTATTTCGCTTTCAACTGTTCTTTTTATAGAATAATGATTATCTATATTGCATCTTTGACAATCCAAACCATAAATTATGTTTGAATTCTGCCATATTCTAGCCTTATACTGTTGAATATCATCAACAATCTGTCTTAGCCTGGCTTTATAAATTTCCAAATTTGTTGCAAATATAGTTAAAATACACAAAACAATCGTAAACATCTAAGCGCTAATATTTCATATTTCAAGCATTTATATTTTAAACATAAAATATGTGTTTTTAACACGTGTTAAACAGTTAATTTCTGTTTAATGTCCTTTTAATAATCATTTAATAATTTTTCCATAAAAATATCTGACTACTGTTAAAAAAGTCATTGCAAAAATATTTTACTACTGTGTATAATAAAGTAAGCAATGGCCTATTATTATCTTATGAAATATATATAATATAAAATATAATATTAAGTATTTTTAACAGATTCATTATAGTTTTTTTAAAAAAATTTAAATAATTTTTATGGATATGTCGATGTTACAATTGCCCGCAATACTTAATTTTAATTAATACATTTATCATTTTATGGTATGACGCAATATTTTTTTAATTATCCCATTATTAGTAGTTAAATTAGATGAAACACATATTACCTTTTTAGTAAATCTAATATTAGACGCAAATTCATTTTAAATACAGTATTTCTTATAATTTGATAAACATCTTATTTCTATGAGTTTGATCTATGTTAAAAAAACAATGTAAGGCTAAAATATTCAAATTGTAAGATTGCATCATAAAATTTTTTAATATTCAAAAAAAGGCGTTCTATTTTTTTCAACGTGTATTTTTCTGTTACATCGCAGAACAAATTTTTTTTTCAAATATTATCATGTTTATGTTGCAATGTATTGAATATAAAGCAATATAGCCTTTTAACATTAGCTTTTTTTTTATTTTTAAGTTTTTAAATTTTTAAAAAATGTCAATGTGAATTGCAATGTTATTTAAAATTTGATAAATATATTTAAAAAAATATAAAAATACACTATTGAATATTTGCATGCATATATTAATGAGAAAAAAAAATTCTCTAAAGCTTATCCAGCTTGTTAAAAAAATTAAAAATATTTAAAGTATTCAATTGCAATATTCCTTTCAATATAAAATCAATATGTGCATTGATAAAATTATATATAAAATGTTTGATATATACTACCGTAATCACCATTAATTATTATATAATATTGTCTAAATATGTTTTATAACATATTTTAAATTATTGTTCTTAAATTAAAATTAAAATTACATTTTTATTTTGAAATTAAAGTAATTTAATATATATAAAACACTAATTTTAAATATTTCTATATTAGAAAAATTGTGATTTTATAAGAAAGAAAAAATTAAAATTACAAATTGAATCGTAAAAATAGAGGAAAAAAACCGAAAAATACATAATAATAATAATATTAGTAGTAATATTATCATTGAAAGAAGGTATGCAACCAAACCATTATAAATATAATAGCAAATAGCATGCAACTCCTTTACAATTTTATTTGTAAAAACGTTATGTTACTTTTCACAGATTAAATATAGAATTAAAAAAATTTATGGATTCGAAGATCGTGGTCAGCCTTTTCGCTTATCCGACTTTACCAATATAGAATTATGATTAATATTTAAATATGACACTTAAACACTGTGATTGTTTTTATATGAAGCTATTTAAGCTTTTTAGTGATTTTATAAAACTCATCTCATTTTGGATCAAAAAAGATCAAAAATAAATAACTAAAAAAAACATCAATTTTATCCATAAGTAAACCAATATCAATTTATCACATCAAAAAAATATATTAATAAGAAACATCAAATAGTATAAAAATGAATATTCTTATGTCTTGGTAAAATTTAACAAATTGTTTTAAATATTTGCGTTCAAAAGATGCATAAAATTACCAAGATTATAAATACTTTGATGTGAATTTTTGTGATTTTTTTGGATATAAATGATATTTTCATATAATTATTCACAAAAAAAATGTTTTGAAACTATTTTGGTGAATACTTTAAACATATATACACTGGTTAGTTTTATAACAGAATTTTGCATGCAAAAAACACAAAAATTTATTTAGAAATAATACTGAACATTAAAAATTTAATAACAGTATAAAAATTAAATTTTCAATCGTAATAAACCCATTGGCAATCGAAATATTTTTGAATTAATACATTACATGCTTGATTTCTCAAATAATAATAATGAAGGCAAGTTTATGCTTTTAAAGATATTCAACAAAGTAGTAATTAAATTTCGGCAAATAATAATACATCATGAATGTTATTTTGCAACAAATTCCTGTAACTTAAACATATAATTTTTACCTATGGCAATGAATAAAAGAGTATTACTGAGAATAAACAAGAGCTCGCATTTATAAAATGAAATAGCATTACATAATAAAATGATGTTTACAAACAAGTGCTTATCCTTACTGTTCTGTTAAATATGCTTTTTTCCCTCAAATTTTTATGAGGGAATATTTAAATGTTGTATAATGAACAGTTTATTTTTCTCTCTACGTCATTTTTTAAAAAAACAAATTTAGATGAATTTGAATGAAAAAATGTCAAATCTATCTGTTTTTATTTGCAAAATCTGACAAAATCGTATAAAGTCCTGCTTATTCTTATTGTAGTCAGTTCCTGTCGTAAAAATATTTTAAAATTTTTTGTATTTAATTTCTATTTTTATCCATTAATTGAAATTTTATATTTTTGAAAAAATCAGCATTTATAAATGCGGATCAGAAAAATAATGTTTAGATTATTATTTTCTCATATAATATTATACAGAAAGTAAGGTAGAAATATATAAAAAATTGAAACAACGGTGTTGACATTTGTGAATAAATTTTTTAGAATTTTGATATTTTTAATTGAAATAAAATTGCTTATGAAATACAGTAAAGAAAATTAACTTCACGAAAAAACTTGAGGTTTCGTTTTTATAGTTGTGAAACAAAGTGTTTTGTAGGATGTGAGAAATTGATAGTTTAAAAAATTTTACATGGGAAAATGTTTTGTAACTATTTCTTTATTGAAAAATAGTTTATCATGATGATCTTTTAAACTAAAGCAGCATATTGACTGGATTAACTCTTCGAAAAAGGTTTTTAAGCGTTTTTAACTTTATTTAGAATATGAGTATATCATGAAAACTACTATAAAAAAACATTTTAAATTTGACAGATTGCAAATTGTTCATTATTTACAATTATTTTTTATAATAATATAAAACCTATAGACGTTTGACTAATTTGTGAATAAAAAATATATTGTTTCCACCTATTCGTATAGACATCTAAAACCATGCATTGACATTCAAAAACAACCCCAATGTTTTTTATATAAAATCATATATAAATATATTTGATCATAAACGCAATTATAATGACAATCTATCAAACTGCGTATTGGTCCGCAACAAAAAATTAAAATTTTGAGTTGTAATAAAAGGTTTGTTTTGCCATTTCACAATTATATTAGACATAAAAAATTATGCATTATAAATAAAATAAACATTATTTTCTGCAAAAACAAAACATAAGAATAAATATAGTAATTATACTTATAATGAGATTTATCCTTTAAAATTCATTAAAGTATTGCTATAAAAGAATCATAATTGGATCAATTTTACTTTATAATGATATCTAAAAATTTTTGACACAGATCAGAATAAATATATTAACATATGTGTTGGATGAGACATTATGTTGCGTGGAAATTAAAGTAAAATTAGAATTCTTTTGGAACATCTTTATTAAATAAAAGGCCTTTTATTAGGCAAAATATAATTGCAAACCAATAATTTAGCATTTCAAATCTTTCATTAATTTATCAATCAGATGTTCTCAGTAATAAAAGTCCAAAAAATTTACTCCGATGTCAAAATTCTTGTAAAATAGAAAACATAGTATTTATTTGATAAAAACTAATCAAACATTGTTTACATGTAAAAAAAGGACAAGTTTTTGGATATAATGTTTCTGTGTGTAAATTATTATCCATTCTGATTGGTTAAAATATTATCTTTATATATGTCAAACGTCAAAAATTGTTGTTTTTGATGTTATGATGCTTTTTATATTTAATTGGTGTTTTTGATCTTGATCAATTATTTGATCATTTTTGAATACCATTGTTGGTTCATTGGTGTTTGTTTTCAAGATAGTCTTGATATTTGATGTTTTTGGTTTTGATCATTTTTGATCAAAAAAGTGATTGGTCATAAATGATTAGCAAAAAGCTTAAATAGCTGTCTTAAATTAAGTATAACGAGTTTTAAATGGTTTTTAAAAAAATTAATAGTTCGTCTAATTGTAAAAGATCGGGTAGACCAGAAGGCCAGCCCGGATCATCCAACCCAAGTTATCAATTAGTTATTTGTTTGATACATTTTTCAAATCCCAATTGATTCAAAACAATAATATATAAACTTAGATTCTATGATTTGTCAATTTACAAAAATAAAAATTTTCTTTAGAAACAAAAAAATATACTATTTATCAGCATAAATTCTGTTTTGTGTTCTTTTTGTTTTTTGAAAATGACATATATTTTTGAAATATAAATTTTATTTTATACAGTTGTTTATAATTGCCAAAGTATTTGATATACACAAAGAAGCTTTTTTTCATTGGAAATCTGTAAGTAGACATAATTTGTAATAGTAGACCTTCTATAGCAAACATAAAACCATGTGCTTTATAATATTTTTTTTATCTTCGCAAACATTGCATTGGTATACGTGGAAAATTTATCATAAAAAACGTACATCTTAACATATCATTTATGAATCTTCTAAAAACAATAAATTTAGATAGTATCAGTTTCCAAACCTGATACAATAGTTTTATATTACAACAATCAAAAAAACATTGTTTTTTAATTTTATAGCCACTAAAATAAAATAATATTTTGTAGATTGAAACAACTTAATTTTTTTAAAAATACTGTACTTAAGATAATATCATCCTGATCAATAATTTTTTCAAAGAAAATTTTATTATCTGATATTATTCTTATATACTCGAATTTATATTATAAATGACAGAATTTTAATTTTTTTCGCGGTAGGTTTACATAAGAAATCCTCACTTGAAATTTTTGTTAAGCTTTGCATTGAGAATGGTGATCATAATGTTTAAATTTAGAATTTTTTAAAAAATAAAATCGATTGATAAAACAAATGTAAATGTTGTTAGATATCTTTTTTTACTTTGGGGATGATAACTTCAAATTTATTTCTTTTTTGTTGCCTTTTATAATCTTTCCTAAATTTTTTTCTTCTTTTCTTCTTCTTGGGATTCTTTAAATAATTTTCTTCTTTATAATCATAAATTTTAGAATCTTTTCATATCATTAGAATTCTATTCCAGCTGTAAAAACGTATATTGCATTTGAATATTTTTTTTGAATGTTTATTTCTATATTCTCCACTGTCTTATCTCAAAAAATCATTAATATTTGACCTAATTAATTATGTAAAGTTTCTTTTACTACCTTTATCCTATTTATACACACGTAAAATAATTTTGAAGACATTTCTTTAAACAATTTTTTTTTATTTCTTAGTGTATTGAAAATATCAAAATTTACTTTTGCATAAATTGTAAAATTCTTGAATTTTTTAAACAAAATAAAGTATTTATTCGAAATGTAATTAATAATTCAGTTAAGCTTATTTCTAAAAATTTACGAAGTTTTTTGTGTTTTCTTAGCCATACTTAAATATATTGTTTTTTTCTAATACAATTGGAATGAAATATATGCTAAAGAAATATGGTACTAACTTAGGAGATAATACATAGCTTCTGCCAGAGCATTAAAGCGGGATTTTTTTTAGAATGTTCATTTTGTAATGACGAACATGTAATAATGCATATCGCCCTAAACATATATGTAATGTGTGGCAATCAATAAATTTTTGACTTAAATAGTTTGTTGTAATTTATTAATATCAAATATAGTAACTTCGAATTTCAATTTTGTAAATGTCTCAACATTTACAAAATTTTTATTTAAATACATGCAAAATTGCACCAAAATTTAATTGTCTTAGAATCGTAAAGATTAAATGCTTTTTTATTTTAAATGCTACAGTTCTTAAGACTTTCCAGTTTATATTTTCAATTCAATTACTTTCACCATATATATAAATGATCCCAAATCAACCATTATATATTTTTTTTATATTTTTCACATTTATTTAATTACTGAAATATAACTCTAAAAATCTAATTTAAATTTTTTATGTCATTACATAGTTTTATTTTCCTGTCAAGGATAAAGAGTAATTCCTTATATATTTCTGTTTCCATCAACTTAAACAGCTTTCTCTTTAATATACTTAAAATTTTATTTGTGAAAAAATAATGAAAAAGAATGGTTAAAGTAATTACAAAAATTATAAGCTTTTCGGTTTTATTAAATTATATGAAATCGAAATTATAATAACACAAAGAGGATTTTCTTACACCTTTTTCTGAAATCTTTTTTCTCGTATTTTTATTTTTGATAATATCATAAATGATCTATAGCAGATTATTTCTACATTTCATGGTTTTCTTATGATTTTGATGGAATTTATTCACGAAAGAATATCATTTTAAAAATATAATGCCAATAAGTCTCTATAATCATATATATTTTTGTCAATTGTTTTCAACGTAAGAAATATTACGAACTAGATAAAATATAATGCTTATTATGTGTTTGCAATTTATGAAGAAACGCAATCTTCTTCAGCATTAAACTTTTTTTATTTTGTAGAATTTGCATCAATTATTTTTTTCAATCTATTTATATGTTTTTATCGATAATATTTAATTTTTTCATATTATTATAATGTTGTATAAAATTGAGAATAAAATAGCGATTACACACTTAATATGGTTAAAGTTTGCATTGTATTTTGTACACAAAATACAGCTATAATATGTTTATTAAGAATAATGCATATTTATAAAAATTGTTTTTTTATTAATAATAGGAATAATGAGATAAAAACTTTACTCAATATACTTTTAAAAATGAGAATAAAATATTTTAGAACTCAATTTATAAAAGGAAAGAGATTAAAACTTTAAAATATATCAAAATGATATTTTTATGAAATTTGAGTATTGATAAAAATTGTACTGTGATGCAAATACTGTGTGATTATAAAATTTCCAAAATATCTGTTCAGGTCAATTACACCAAAACACACACCCGGAAAAATAACAGGTTTTAAAAAATAGTTATGTATGATGTGTTTTTTTTCGTTTTAGTTTTCTCATGTCTTCATTCAGTTTTATCATCTCATGGTGTTGATTAGTATTTCAATTTCTTAGAAAAGACTAAATAAGAAAAATGTAACGATGTCGTGTCTCGCTCTTCAAAGATGGGAACATTTTCAAAATCAAATATTTCTTCAATTACTTCTAAAATCTTTCAAACAATCGCTACTTCTATAGCACGTTTCAATACTATTGAATCCTAAAAATTTTATTTCATATTTTTATAAATTCATAATTTAATCAAGAATTTAAATAAAGCAAAGTAAAAAAAACGCAAATCGATAAATTTATTTTTTTAGGAATTGTAAAACTTTTAGAAAGGATCTTTACGATTTTGTAAAATTTTTTACGTAATATGATTGTACTGGTGGTAATAAAGTTTTAGTTTGTATAGTTTTTTATTTTAGGGTAAATGCGCATCACAAAATATAAAAAACAGAAATTGATTAAAATATTGATCTATTTGTGAATTATATAATTAAGTATGTTCAACTTTAATGGTTGCTAAATTGTAGAAATTTTTTTTAAAAACATGTTATATTCGTTTACAGAAGTAATACCAACTACAAAAACGTAAAAAATATAAACTTCTTAATAGCTTTGCATAAGATTACATTAATATTTTCTCAAATTTGTTTCTATTTTTTACTTAATTTGCTGTTAAAGTCGTATAATTGTTTGAAAACAAATTAAAATATTCTTAATTTAGCAATAGCACTTTTTGCATAAATTTGTACGAAACCTCCTATTTTTCAGAATAATGATTATTACAGAATATTGAAATATTTCATAAACTTAATCCTGTTAGAATCTGATATCAAGAATTTTTAAATATGACAATGTAGGTTTTTTACCGTTTGTATATTTTTGACATAAAATTTTAGAAATTTTTTTAAAAAAGTTACAGTGTAAGCTGTTCAAGTATTGGACAAAAAACCTTTTATGCTGAATAAAACCAAAAATTACATTACAATAAGACACAGTATATATACGAGTTTTAAAATATTTCTCAATTAATTATTTTATATTTTAAAACAATCAATATGAAACAAAGATTAGGGCATTGCAATTTTAGGTCAGTCGAATTTCAGAATTCAAATGAGAAGACTTGCGCATGATTTTTTGACAGAATAAAGAACAGACTGGTAAACCATAGACTTATAAAAATGACAAAAAATTATATGAATCTTTTTTTTATGATTTTGAAGGATTTCATTCAAAATAAGTTGTTTGTTAAATACACATCGTTTTCAAAGATCAATCACAAAAATATAAAAAATTTAGATACTAATTAAAAGGCAAATTATATACATTAAAAAGTAGAAATAAACACTTCAATATGAATTTTCTCCATTAATCGTGCAATGATGTAAGAAAATATTAAAATTGTGATATTTAACCTGATGAAGTAATGGTAAATTAACGTGTTAAAAGATTAATATTTGCTTGATCTATGTTGAATGAGGTAATAAAGGCCAATAAGGATGTACTTTGGCTCAATTTGTAAAGATTAAAGACTTTATTGTTTGAATATTTACTATTAACATGGTAATTTCTTCGAGGTATGCTCTCAAATTTCAGCCTCTATTTATAGATTTTTTTGATAAATTGTTGATTAAATCACAATTTTTCAAATCAGCAATTTATCTTGCAAATTAAAATTTATAATTATTCTATTTTCTTAAATTCAACTAAACACGAATAAAATCCACTAAAATTTAATATAAATTTAGATTATAATATATTATAATGAAAAAAATATATTCATACTACAAATTATTATGTCGGCGAATAATACGACAAAGGCTACTTTGTTGCTCGATGATACAATTCATCAAGAATCGTTTAAACCATTATATTTATTGTTACATTGTGAAATTTATCAAAAATGTTGAAAATTAACATATGATCTTTTTTCCAAAGCAATTGCTTTATATGTTTAACTTTTAAAGAATTTTGAATTTTTTCTATTCGATTGGTTTTCAGTTGGTCAGAAGTTTTTTCAGTTTTAATATATAACTAAAAAAAAATTTCTAAACAACTCAAACCGGGTTTAACGCCAAAAATAAAGTTGGCAAAAAAATAATTCGATATTTATTGAATTTCTATAATTAAAGTACGTATAAAATAACAAACAAAATATTTGTATTTTTTACATATAGAAATTAGAGTAGGTTATTAAATATTTGATAACAATTATTGAGATATAAACTAACATACATACATTCAAATTCTAACAAGAATTTACCAATGTAAATGAAAAAATTAAACAAAATCAACATAAACTACAATGATTTTTACCAATCGTAATTTTTTGGCATCAGAAATATTAAAATATTATTCTTTTTTTATAAAATAAAAATCAAGCTATAATTGATTTTTATAGATTTTTAAAAAAATTATTAAAAATACGTTAAAATTATCTATTATTAGGCTTATTTGTATCAAAAATAAGAAAATTTGCGATTGTATGTTTAAGGGCATCCTCTTGGTCGACTTGACTTCTTTTTTTCAAAAAATTATGGATATATGGGAGCTTATATTGCAAAATACGTTTTATTTATTGATTGGCTTTATTCAAAGTTTTTGGTTATAAATAGGGCAAATTATATTATATTGATAATAAATGTCAAATAGTTTAAAGCTCATGTATGAACTTTCTATTCTATATAATTTTACTTATAATGATATATAATGATATATAATGAAACAAATGTAATTTTCGATCCAAATTACTTTTTGCTTCATTTAATAATTTTGTCACACTCGGGAGCACAAAAAAGTAAATATTTAATTTAAATTTTTGTTATGGTAACCAATATACTACTATTACTACAGTTACTATTATAACTTTATAAAATTGTTATATTTGTATTATATATGAACAAAAAATTTCTAATTAATGGCATCTTATCGCTTTTGCTTATGCAAATAATTTTTTGTTTTATTATCACTGCAAAAGAATATTTAATTTTAGTATTCATAGACTAATCTTAAATTTTATATACTAAACTATAAGTTTTTTGTTATTTCAAATAATTAAGCAAATAATTACAATATGATCCCTAAATTGATAGAATTAACATGCTTTATAATAATATACACTAAAGATTATTATCGAAGCTTATAATGACTTATTGTTAAGGAACTGATATGGAAGTATAAAACAATCTAAAAATATAATTTTTACTATATAAAATTTAACAAATAAAAAATATATCTAGAAGAATTTTTATGACAAAAAATTAAGATTTTTTTGTGAATAATGGTTAAAGTATGATCATACTACTTTTTTATATCTATTCCTACAGTAAAAAATGTTTCTAGAATTAATATGTATACATATAATACTCGTTAAAAAAATTATTATATGTTATCTTACTTAATTAAAATGGAAACTAAATTATAATCTATAATCAGGAACAAATTTTTTTCAAGATCTTTATTGTCTGAACAGCTATTCTTATTACTTCAATGATTTAATACGATATATAATGTTTATCAATGTATCATAGGACAAAATTCTTTTTATTTCGTGAATTGTATTAAGTTAAAAATGAAAAATACAATAACATATAATTGTTTACATTATTGCATACTTGAGATAATTTTTTTATTTGTATTTTTAATGTTTGATATTTTTAAGACAATAAAAAATGATGACCTCAATGTGATAGTAAAAGGCTATTGGTGATTTTTACTATTAATAAAGGTTGATGTATTAACAGCGGATTGATCAAATCTATACCATTGGTTCAATTTAATCACAAAAAAGCTTAGATAAAGATTGTTAAATAAAATAACGAATTAGTTTTTAAATGTCATATTCACCTTCTATACTTCTTCTGCATTCGAAAATTCGTAAATACCAATAGGTCGTCCCCGATCACCCAACCGTGTGAATTTCTTTTATAAGCGATAAATAAGATTCTTTTTTTCATATTGGAAATGAAAATTGCAACAACCGATATACAACATAAGAAAGATTGTTTGTGTCTCACAAAATATTGTATGCAATTTAAGTATTGATTATCACCATATAAAATTTTAAACAATATTTTGTCGCTCTCTATTAAGATTTGATAATACTAAAAATTTTTATGTGGATAAAAAGATTTTGCTTCTTAAGCCATAAAAATTACGCTCTAATGCGTTTTCATTTGAGTTTATAACTAACCGTACAACGCGAGACAAAAAAGTTCTAGACGTCTACATAAAAGAACTTGTTTTTGCATGAAAAAATGCGAAAAGATTAATCATAGGTATTTCTCTTGTATGTTTTAAATTAAGGGTGTAAATACTATTTTATTTAAAGAATTAATATTTCTTTGAGGTAATTTTTTAAAAATTAATATCTACTTTTGATTATAATTTTTTTTCTAAACCACTTTTTTTAAAACGTATAATCACCTTAATACAGTATGCATAACATGTTAGTTTATAATAAGAGATAGTCGCGAAAAAAGTTTTCAGTATCTTTTTATGTAAATGAAAAGAAATCTATTCGAACAAATTCAATATAGCCACCCTATATATGTAAATAGTTAAGGTATTATGCTCAATTTTTTTTAAAGTTTTTTTCAAGGTTGAATAGAAATAATTACAAGAACTTTTCTGCTTTCTATTTGATTTCTTATATATATTTTGTAATTTGAATTTCAATTTCTAAACACTAAAATGTTAAAATTGTTTATTTTTATTTTTTATGCTATATTGCAGCAAAACTATTGGTAAAATTTTTAAACTGCTCACCAAATCAGATTTATCGATAAAAGAAAAAGAGGTGCACATCAAATAATCAGCAAAAAATCGTTTTGAATCTTTGCTCGGATTATTCATAAATGGAAAAGTTGACATGAAGGAATCAACCAATCAAATGTCAATATTTTCACAAATTAAATCGGATGTTTCCATTAAACTATGTAATTTCGGAAAAAAGAGTGGGGCAGAAATAACGGAAGACCTAAAAATCCCGGAGACAAAATTAGGGGAAAAGAAAAGAAAATTTGGTCTTAATCATTTGTCTACAAATTCTTTTCAATTATTAACAAAACATTTTTCCAGAACTACCGCAGCTGCATTTATGTTGTAAGTATTTCACGCAATATTTATAATACAATCTTAAGGTAAACTTCAATTTGAGAATGATGATATAAGAACAAAGATATTAAAAGATGTATATTAATTTTAAAAATTTCTTACAACATTTTATATATACCTGTGTTGCATTTAAGTTGATTATTAATAATAGACAGTGCACTTTCTAATTGTCTTTTGTAATGTGTATTTATTTATTTAGATCAGTTTATATAGTTTTATTTTTTATTTAAACCATTCAAGAAAAACGTCAAAATACAATCAACTAATAAATAAAAATTATTTCTTCTAACAATAATAAGAACTTATCTACGATAAAAAAATAATAAATATTGGTAAACTTTTCTATATAAATCTTATCATTAACGCCAATCATGTAACTTCCAAAATATTCTTAATTTTAGTTTTCTGTTCAAGAACAAATCTTTTTAACCTTTAAACAATTTTTAACCGCTAATTAATTATGTATAGAAATACATTTAAACAGTAAGTCATAAAGCTACATTCTACACAAAGAAGTAAAGTTAGAAGGCTGAAAATGGGAAAAGAATGAATAAACATAGACATGTGATTAAAAAAAAATCATAACGGAATATGAAAGAGGCTTTTGCTAAAAAAAATATCAATTATATGTGAATTTTGTGGCTAATACAGCCTAATTAATAGTAATTATTTTTCCAAATTCTACAAATTTCATGTATTTTGTTCTTTTTACATTAGTTTTAATTTTTTATGAATCATACATTTTTTAAAATTAATAACAAATTAAAAAACTTATTGTCTCACTAGATACCCAAGCTTGATACATATTGTAAGATTTGTTGAAGTGTCTTCCAAATTATCTAAAAATTCGTGGCTTAATGCAAAATCAACATTTTTTATTACTGAAAAAAAACATCAAAATCATTTTAAAACTGTATAAAGATAAAAATATCATGAATAGATATGAACTGCCTAAAAGCAAGAATAAATTCATTAATGTTTATTCATGCCAAATATAAAATTATTTTGATTTATTTATACCTAAAAAGCAAGTACTGAATAAAGTTGAAAAACTTGGCTGTTCCGTTCTTGTGTTTTTTTGCATCTAGAATTAGAAAATATAGAATTTAAAACTTAAGTAAAAATATTTAATGTTTTTTTGGTTACACTTAACCAAATTTTCATTTAAAAAAACCCTATCATAAAGTATGAATGTGACTTTATGCAATTTAATTTATAAAAATTTACAGAAAAACTGTTTTTTTTATATATAAGAGTTTCATTTCTATAGTAATATTTTTTATTGCATGCATTAACATTTTTATATACATATTTTTTAGAAAATATGTTAATATTATCTCATTAAGATTTTGTAAAGCCTAAAAAAGCATAAAAAATTTTCTAGTAAAGTTTTAGTTTTGAATAAACTTCAAGAATGAAAAAATATAAATTAAACTGTTTTATAATTTTCTCGAACCACTCAATAGAAATCAGAACAGCCAAAATCATAAAAGATTTATTAGAAAGATATTTATAATCATTAAAATAAAAATATTTTAGATATCTTACTTAGGAATTTTTTTTAGTTAAAGAAAATCTCACATAGTTTTATATTTGCTTGCAACCATATAATATTCTTTCTAAATTGAAATGTTAAAAAATTAGAGCAAAAGGTCAAAGTCTCTAAAATTGTTCTAATTAGTTTTTTAATGATTATTTTGTTTTTTCAATTTTTTTATATCTAATTCGTGTGCAGAACTTGTGCAATAGTGTTTACAATTATGAAAAAAGCAATACATGTATGATTGATATTTTCGTAATATTAAGTTATGATATTTTGATCACAAGACGCATACTAAGAAATTATTCATACTGTGTTTTTTTATTTTTTAAATTGATTTTTTTTATAAAAAAAGTATTTATCAACACAATTGAGTGTCTATTAAAACTTGAATTATTCAAAATGATGCACTTACTAATTTAAATTCATAAATAATTTATAATCATTTTATTTGTGTTAATAAAAAACTACTTAAATTTGGAATTTTATGTGAATTTGGTAAATTACTTTATAAATAGGAATATATATAGTTTTTTTTCAATATTTTAATATGTTACTATAAGCAAAAAAAAAATTTTAAATTCTTACAGATGCTTAAAAAAGATATTGAACTTAGTGATTGCCGGATGATAATTAGTTCAAAGGAAAGTACAAATTGTTGAAAATAACTTAATTGTAAGTATCGATTCATAAAAAATAGTTTTTTTACGATAGTGTGTCTAAAGATGATTGCGAGTTATTAAATAAATAAAATGTTGGCATTACTTATATAAGAAACTGTAATATATTACATATAAATTCTTTATTTGTACCAATTATTGTTAAATCATCGAATATAATTCTTAATAAATTGTACGACAATTTAACATCTATTGCAGCGGGTGATAAATTTAAAAAATGCTCGGTGATGTTAGTGTTGAAATTCTAGAAAATTTGAATATTTAATAACTTCGTAAATAGTTTTTTTTTGTCGTTTCAAATGTTTTATATAACTTATTTTAAAATATAAAATTTCTTTTTGAAAATGGATTGTGAGCGAAAATTTTATATTTAGTAATAAAATTTACAACACTTTTCACTATATGACACGGTGCTAAGAAATAAATATATGACATTTGAACACTATTTCATGTTATATTCATTTTTTATAGTAAAATAAAAATTTTCAAGTTACTTTTTTTTATATAATAGTACTTGTTTGTATTGTCGCATTTTCTAAATTTTCATATGAAGGTCAATTTCTACAATATTTAAATCATTCAAAATCTGATTTTATCGAACAAAGAAGACAATTGAAAAACAGCGAAAATTAGGTCGGAAATTCCAAAATGGTTCTACGATAAATTAAATAAATTTTTTATTAAAAAAAAGAATTGAGAGAACAGATAAAAAGAGAAAACACCCGAGAAGAACATCAAATGAACTAATAAATTTCAATCAGGTAAAAATGTCTATTATTTATTTGTATATATCATACAATTTAAACGTTTATAATTCTGCCAGTATTAAAATGGTTGCGTATCTTAAATTAAAACATCAATTTTTTTGATTTAGATTCAAAAAATCACAAAAAAATAAAATCAGTCATTTAAGCATAAATCATATGCATATAATAAAACATATACAAAAAACAATATCTAACTCTAACTTTAGACATTAAAAGAAGCATGCAGAATTATGCGGCGACTATAGTTTATCCTTTTTTATATTTAATTCGTAGAAAAAACGATTATTATGTTGATAAATATTTTGCTTAGCAATGTATCACATTTTTAATATATAAAAAAGCAAACAATAACATTGTGGTACACTACAGGATTCAGTGCATATTCACCGAGGATTAATTATAAAAGCGATTATGGGAAAAATTGGTAAAATTGTTTTGTTTATTTGATAATTTAAAATACCATGTGAATAGTGTATTTTAAAATTATTTCCATCTTGCTTGCTTCGTTATTGACATACGTTTTTTAATATTTAGGGGTATGTTTTTATAGATGCATTGAGGGTGAATAGGGCGGTAAATTTTTTTTGCAATTTTATTTTCCTATGACTCATTGTAGTTTTCTACAAAAGATTTTGTAAAATCTGTTGGAAAAATATACGTAGAATTGATTTTTATATCATGTTTGTCCACAAAAAAATAAAAAATGATATAAAGATTCAATTTAATCACAATGAATTTGTATTAAGTATAAAAAAAATGTTTTTATAGTTTTTAAACATTTTAAAATGTGAACTATGCGTAAAAAAAACAGAAATCTTCTGATTTATTTGTGTTTCTGTATGTATAAATATAAATTGATACTAATATAAATGATTTTTTTTACATAATAGCTTTACATATAGAAAATGTTTTTTTATGATTTTCACAATTAATAAAACGTCGTAATAGTTTTATTTCTATTATAAAAAAAGTTTTTAGAACTGGAATTTTAAATTACTAAATGCGATAAATTCGAACCGTTTAATGTGTAAAGATATATTTTTTGCAATGGTAAGAATGCTAAGAAATATATTAAAAAAATAAGTTTCATGCATTAATTTTATAAATAACTTAATGTGATATATATCGGCGTATTCAACTGAGATACTCTATACATATAATTTATTTACCAGTAAAAATGTATTGTCATTAGAAAATTTGTTAATACAATAAAATAGTACTGGAATGTAAAATTTGCAAAATAGTTAAATACAAAATGATATTTAAACAAACAATAATTACTTTTAATACACATAAATTGTTTATAAATTAATAAAATACTTCTTTGAAGTGCACAAAAATGTTAGAAAATCATCAAAACAAAACTAAAACTCTTGATTTAACTTGAAAATATATTCATTGGTGATTTTAATATGTGTAATTAAACGTTTTCAATATTTAAAAATATTGCCATTGGTGTTAAATATGATGTAAAAATATGGATTTTTATTATTTTGTTTATTTCGTACATAATTTTTAGTCAGTATTCAATTATAGTAATATTTCTTTTAAAAAATAAAAAAGATATGAAATAATATCTTAAAATATGATTGATTCATAAATATTTGACATTTTTTTATCTAATAAGCGTATAAAATAAATGAAAAACATTCAAAAAATCCAAGAAAAAATAATATTTTGTTTTTAAAGATAGATCAAGTGATAGTATCTGTTTTTGAAGGCTTGAGAGTAGGCGATGCGTAAAAAAATGCAGATTTACAAGTTAATGTAGTAAATGGAAAAAAAGAAAAACTTCGGAAAAAACTAATTGCGAAAAATAAACATTAAATAAAAGATGCATTTTTGTTAAATTGTATTTTTATTTACATATCAATTCTCATTGTTTTTTAGATAGTACTGATGGCCAATTAGATATGGAACTTATATATATATTATAATTTATTTTGATTTTCGGCGTTTTTATATATCGAAAATTCAATAAATGATAGAAATTAAACAAAAATTGCATGTATAATTGTCGTTTACAACACTCAAACTAGATTCGCAAAAATACTATTAGCGCCTTAATTAGAAATTTAATTTGTTTTTTTTTCAATATAATAATGGACTAAACCCGCTTAATATTTATAGTAATGTTGTTTTAATATTTTACTATAACAAATTCAGAAATTTCAGGACGCATATACATAAAAATGTTGATAAATATATTTATGTCTAGTATTAATCAAATTATAGTTCGAGACTATTATATAAATATTTTTAGAAATTTTATAACAATCTGCAATATAAACGCAAAAAACAACGAAATATCTATATACATTTTTCAGTTAAGTTTTATAAAAAGAACTTTTAACTATAAATCATAGATTTTGGTATTTTATTCTGCAGCATTTTATATACATATAAGCATTTTATTAAGTTTTTTTTTACACATAAATGCGAAAGTCTTTAGAATTTCAAATGTAATTTGAAATTCGTTTCCAGGTAATTTTCTTCGTAAAAAAAACATGTAGTGCTATGCGCTGAAATAAATTTAAATATTAGCAGCTACATTTAATGTAACTTAAATTTGTATAGTATTAAGCGCTGTGTTTGCAATTAAAGGTACACTGTTAATATTAAAATGTTTAATTTATTGCAGGTCTAGTAAAAAATTTTGAAATTTTTGTTTAAGAATATATGTTAGAACTAATAAACTCGCACTTTTAAAAATTAATACTTATTTTTTGTATTATATACTGCATTGATATAATGTAAAAATCCTTTAAGACGAGCAGGGCTCGAAAAAAAAAACATTATTTGTATATATTTAAAAAAAGATTTCATATTCAGCAACAGAAAAGTTAGAAGGCGATATTTTAAATGGCTCAACTGCGTGTCAATTGCCATCAACAGTTAGTTCAAAATACAGGTTTTTTGGTTTTAATAATTGCGAAATTACGATCCCTAACTTTTGGCTCTATAAAATATAAGTTAATATAATGCTTTAGTTTATTTATACGAATAAAAAATCTAATCTTATACTTTTTCTTCATAAAATATTATTTCTATTTTTAATTTTAACAAAGCAAATTAAAGTAAATTCGTGTCAAAAATTTATTTGTTACTAAAAATTAATAAAAATTGCATCACACATATGCTATGTATACCTTTTTGTGTTTTAAAATAGATAATCTGTTTTAAATCAAACAAATACGTTTCTATCGGAAGATGAATCTCATCTAAAAGTTAAAAATTACTTGAAAGTTTTACTAGATTGTTTTCAAAATTTTACTATAAAAGCAAAAGGTGATTTTTTTATTAGTGCTTTTGTGCTATAAAAAATAAGCTAAAGATTTATCTTCTGATGCTATATTAAATTATGTATTTTGCATTTTTATTTTTACATTATAGATAAAAAATTAGTGAAAGATTTATAAATTACTAATATTGTAAAGAAAATTGTTTTCTCTACTTCAAAATATTTTTTACCACACAGTAACCGCAATTTGAAAATTTTTGAATTAATATGAATTAGAATTTTTTGAGATCTCTTATAGTGGTGTTGATATGAATAAAAATGTCATGGATTTAATTACAGGCTTGTGAAATTTATTATAGAAAAACAATGTTACACTGTACCCTTTATTGTATTTTCATTCTTTTTTATTGTTATTGATTTTTCTAAAATGATTATAATTCTCATTAAAAGCACTGGGCCATATTGATTCCCGACTTCGAGATAATATTCTATTTTTTCTTGATATTTTCTATTCTTCGATAAGTAATCATATTTGCTCATTAATATTGTTGTTTATCTAAATTGACTCGTGAATGCAAGTTTTCCGAAATCAAAATAAATTAAAATCTGATTTGATCAACCATTTATAGAAAGTCAAAAAAAAGCGAAATTTGTGTCGCAAACATTCAGAACAGATTTAACAATGCATAAAGTATTTTTATTGAATAAATAAGGATAAAAGGAGCAGACCAAAAATATAAGTTTGGTCAAGAACAGCTGAATAAATCAAAATGAAGTTATAAATTTATTTCTGTATATGTTTTAAAGTCATAATACTATCAATATTAATAAATTGTCCAATGGGTAAAATATTTTTTTTATTTTATTTTAAAATTTTCACACATTTTATTTTTCAATACTATAATAGCCAATAATTGTACATATTATATTTTTAATACTAAGTATATACGATGTAAATATAAATGAATCCATAACACATAGAATTTTGTATTTTTTTACTTTTTTTCCTTTACTTTGTGCGATACGATTATGTATTTCTCAGATGTAAATAATTTATGTTTATCCTAACGTAAAAAATAAATTAATCTTGATACAGAAATTGTAACTCTTATAATTTTACGGCAGATTGTGTGTTGCATCTTTGATGTTTTTTATTCATTGCAACTTTCGTTTTTCAATTCATGATTATTATTGCTTTGAAAAATATAGTGATTGGGATATGTTGCTTCATGTTATAAAGAATTATTAGTTCTTTTAGATGATTTTTTAAATGGCATGCAATATTTATTTTCAATCTATGAATGGATTATTTAAGATAATATGTTTAAAACCTAAAACATTACATCAAACTTGTTTTCAAACCTTAAAAGCCAAAACAAGTTATAAACATCATAATGGGTTTCAAAACAATTGAGTCACATTGCTATCTAGTTAAAAAAAAGCATGAAGAAGAATGGCTTTCTTAGCAGGCATGTATATAAGATGCCAAAATTAGTTATTCTATTAATTTGTTCATTAATAGATAAAAAAACAAATTTTTACTTTAATGATTATTTTTAACATTCTTTATGCTAATTAGAATACACTGGTAAATAAATTTGAATGTTTCGCTTAGTTTCATTTGTAAACATGCAATATTCTAAATGGAATTAGTTAATTTCAACAAAAAAATAAAGTTAGTGTGTTTTAAATTGCAATATTTGCAACTTTACACTATTAAAATTTTCATTCATTTAATATAAACATTATATAAATGAAATTTGATTATTTTCAAATAAAAGATCGAACTTACAATTTTGCTTTTTGATTAAATTATTTGTAATATATAATAAAAAAATTTTAGATGCTAAGAAAAATGTTTATTTAACAAAAAATTTTTTATATTTTTAATGCAAACTATATAATATTCATCAGAAAATATGA
Organism: Edhazardia aedis USNM 41457; assembly: GCA_000230595.3. NCBI lineage: Eukaryota > Fungi > Microsporidia > Culicosporidae > Edhazardia > Edhazardia aedis. The sequence continues at coordinate 125,593 of AFBI03000096.1, forward strand.
TGATATTGTAAAGTATTGGACTAAAAATACGCCTTTTCACATTAAAAAGGAAACTATCAAATAGTTGAATTTATTTATTAGATGTTTTTAATGTTTAACTGATTTTCGTAAATAAATAACTTTAAAAAGTTTTTGTGAAATTTTTATTGAATACTAGATATTTTTAAAAATTTGAGTTAGAAAAATTATATCTTCGTATTGAGGAGATAAAAACATATAAAGTGTTTATTTTTTTAAATGATGGTTCGAAATCATTGATAATTATAATAAATAAATCAGTAAATCATAAAAATTGTGTTAATATTAGATTTTATTTTAGTAAAGAAAAACAAAGGATTCAAGTAAATGACAATATGTAACAATCGATTGGAAAAAACAAAATTTAAATGTTTTTATCTGAAAGGTTTATATTTCAGCTGTAAACGAATTGATATATTTCATCAATATTTGTACAAAAAATTGAGAAAATTATTTTTGCGATTTTTATGAATCATTCCATAAATAAATATATGACAAATTTGTATAGATTGAAAGAGTAATAAAAATTGTATATAAATATGTAAACAAAAAATTAAAAATCTATATGTAGTACAATGTTATGAAATTGTGTTAGATTTTTCTATTAGAATATAATAGGTGGTTTTATATTTTATATGCTCAAATTACTAAAATAATGATGTATTTTTATATATTGAAAAAGATATTTCAAGTGTATAACAGATATTATACACTCATATTACTGAGAAAAAATTAACAATAAGATTACAAAAGAATAGGTAAATACAAAATAAACTCAAATTATTGGTAATGAGAAAATTGCAAGAAACTAAATCAAATAAATCATTTATGTCTATTTAGAAATTTTATAAATGCAGCAATTATTTTCCTATTTTTCAGAGAAAATAAATATAAACCCAACATCTAAAACGTTTTTCAAAAGATTCATGCACCGAAATTTCAATTTTTAATTTTACAACGTACAACAATTCTGCTGTATACTACAAACTACTAATTAAAAATTTTTAAAATTTAATACATAAAAGAAGAAAAAAAATATTTCCTAAATATAAAATGTTATTTTTTATATGTTACATGTAATATATTTGATAATTAAAAACATCATAAGAAACAAGTTCTAATACATTCAAATAGTTATTTCATTTTCTACACGTGTTTTTGATCTAGATTTCATTAGTCTAAATTATTTTTCTGATACTGACAAATTGAATTCAAAATGGAACTATAATAAATACCATTGACCATTTTTAATTTTTTAATAAAATCAAAGAAAATTAGATTTAGAAATTCGCATTAATTGGTATGATAAAAAACATTGTAGATTTTCTCAAACGCATATAAAAGCTTTCAAAAGATCAATTTTTACATAAGTAAAATGAAAAAACGTAAAAAAAGAAAAAAGATTTTGGAAAAATCATATTTGTTTTAAATTTTAGCTTTTATGACGTGATTTTCTAATTTAAGTTTATTAAATTTTATTGATTTATAAATCCAAAATTATAGAAGAAATACTTTATAGTGTCAAACCAAATTTCTTTCATACTAAAATTTTAAAATAAATGAAATACTAAAAAAGACTATTTTAAATATCAAGAAGTAATTATTTATATTATTCGTAAAAAAAATTGTTATAAATATTTTTTTTGATGTATAGTTCAAGAGTTTCATTTGATGAATTTTTTTCATATTATTTGATTATATTAATTTAGTGACTAAAGTTAACAAAAAGAAAATTCATTTTTCTTAGTTTTTAATATGTTTGAATGTAAATTTGCAATTATAAATTTCAATAAAAAACATTTTCTTTAAAGTTTTACATATAAACTTTACTACGAGTTTCACTAGTTTATACTAGTTTTCACTGCACAAACCAACAAATATACCAATGTCATCAACATGTATTTTATTATCTGCATCTAAATCTTTGTTCTTTATAAAACCAAAATCCCAAATGTGTAAAACTATTGCAATATTAGCATTAACAATAGTATCGTCATATTTATATGTATTAATAGATGTTTTAGTGCTGAAGCTATCAAAATTATTTATCAAATCATAAATGTCTTGTTGATTTCTAAATGTTCTGAGCGATATAGTCTTTTTTACAAGTTCATTTGCAAGCCGTAAAATTTTGTTTAGCTTTTCCTCACCATATTTAGTTAATTTGAGATTTTCTTTTTCGTCATATCGATACATTTTTTCATATTGGATTTCATTTGCTAAATACCTGTAGTCCCTGTTAAAATATTTTTTCAAATATTTTCTTGCGCTTATGAAACCTTGGTATCGCTTTTTGTACATATGTTTATATCTAAAGTGGGCTCTTTTATCGCAATAGTATGGAATTCCTGTTAGTTTCAGATAAAATATATTTTCGAATTCATATTTCTCTGTGTTGGAATCTAATGCTAAGTCCATATTTTTTTGAAAAAACTCATTATTTTGCTTTTGAAAGTCACTTTCAATTGTGCTTTCTTTTAGGTTATAAAAAAATTTCCGCCAAAACAACTTAAAAATCATATTAAAATTCTGTATAAAATCCAAATTACATTCATAGAAAGTACTTTTTATTTTTTTGTTCTTTTCCACTGTATTTGCTGATCTTAAATTGCAATTATTACTTTTATATAAATTTTTATTTTCTAAATTATTTTTTCTTTTGTAAACCAGTTTTGAATTTATACAAGAATTATAAAAAAACATTGCATCATCGGATTCGCTCTTTAAAGAGGCAAATGATTTTTCGTTATTTAAAAGCTCTGCAATTACACTAGTTTGTAATAATTTTTTAAACAACTTTCCTTTTAATATAAATTCCTCATAATCATCTGAAATCTTACTCAATTCGTTGTACAGATCATCAATTATATGCACCAGAAACCATTCATTTTGGTCGTATTCTAAATATCTTCGTATTTTTTGCAGAAAAACGGTATCAATTGTGTTTGTAAACTGTGAACCTTCGTCTGTAATTCTACTATCAGTACAAACGCATGTTTGAGCAGCTTGAAAAGTTTTAGATTTTTCATTTTTTGGTGTATGGTGTGAGCTATTAGCATTTTTAACAACTGAATTGCACGTTGAATATGTTTCATTCTGGTTTTTTGTATTATTAATTTGCTTTTTTCGAAATTTTTCAAATATAACTGAAACTTGATCCATAGCAATATGTTTCTCAATAGCAACATTAGTTTTCTGTTCAACACTTATTTTGTCTATTTGCTTTGTTTGTGTTGATCTTGACATAAAAAAAGAAAGGAAATTGATCAAACGCAGGAATTTTACCAGTATATCATCAAAAAAATGTTTAAATGCTAACAAACAATTTTTCATACAATTAAATAACCATATAGTATTTATAGATTTATTAAAAACGTTTATATCAGTCTCAAATCTAATAAATACATTTTTAATGTGATACGAAAGTCTTAATTTTCTTTAAGATATTTTTATATTTAATAATTGACGAAATTGGGATTTTTTCATTTTTTTTTACAGTTGTAATTGTAAAAAATACCGTTTAAGCGATATTTATTTAGATTTTTTAATGTGTAAATATCGACTGATTAAGCAGTGTTTGAAAATTTAAGTGTTTTTTTTGTGTTTAATGTAATTACAGCAACAATTGTATCATTTAGAAATGTTTTTTAAGGTTGGATTTCCATTTAATATTGAAATTAAATGATTTACAATAAGATTGGATAAATATCAATTTTTAAGTTTTTTTCAATAAAATAAACATTTTGTGATTTTTATGACATTTTGAATAATAGTAATTTAATAATTAAACAGAAACATTAGCAAATCCGTAATTGCTTATGTTAATCCAATTCTTTAGAGACTTTTAAAAAAAATAAATGACTTTTTAATACGTTTATTTATAATAAAAACGCTTAGAAAAAATTAATTTTATTTAATATTCTTATCAGTCAATTCAGATGTAATGCATTATACTTTTGCGTTTTATGTAACTTATTTTATAATATGTATGCCATTATTGCGCCAAAAAATGAAGTAATAACATAAATTAATCAAGATAATTATTTATCTCTTAACTTTTTTTTCAAATGTACTGCTTCATAGGTATTTTATTTGAATTTATTACATTGAAAAAATAAAAAATTCAAATTTTTTCAGGAAAACTAGTTATAAAAAAATATCTATATGGTATATGAAAAAAGTAAAATGAATTGGCTATTTTTGTTTCTCAAAATAAATACCAATCTAATAACTGTTTAAAAATATGTTAAAGGAAAATTATTATTTTTGGTATAGCGATTGAACATAATTGGATTAACAAATATTCCTCGATCATACTTTAAGCAGTAAATAAGCATTTAATATCTGCAATTAAACTAATTTAAAATGAATTTTGATTGATTTAAAGCAATATTTATATTTTTTTTTGAGAATATAATATATATAAACAATTTCATAAAAAATATCATATTTAATTATTTGACAGCTCCTTATAAAAACCAACGTAAATTTATGTCTCATGATTAAGAACAAATGTAATATAAAAATATGAACAAAAAACTATATTCGCTTTACTAAAACTTCTTAACTTTACATTAAATTTTTTATAATATTTTACTATTTCTATCAAAAAAATACGTTTTCTTTTACTGGACCCAAAGTGAACATTTATCAATTAAAATATCAAAACTTCTATTTACTACCTTTTTTTTATCCAGTAAGTGTTTTTAATGTTTTTGTAATGGTAATGTAAACTAATAATCTACAATAAATATTTTTTGTTTTACAATGCAAGGATTGAATTACGTTTGTAGCTAAATTAATCTAAAACAATTTTCATAATTTAAAAATTTAAGAAAAAAAAATTCGATTTTGCTTATCTATGTTATATTTGAAAACTCGTTTCTGTGCGTTTTTATATAGGATCAATCTAAAATGATATAATTGTTTAGATTATAGCTGTTTTGAATATTGGTGACTTTGGTATTCTAATTAAAGTGTAGCTTTTTTCTTCAAGACAAAATTCTATTGTATGTGAATGTTTGATATTTTTATCTTTTATTTATACATTGAAAATTCACATAAATTTTCAAGATATGAACCTATCAGTATAGATATAACACCATACTATAAAGAGTAAATTTTTTAATATAAAAAAAATGGAAAAAAAGTTATCAAATGCAATAAAGGATTAAGTGAAATGATGAAAGTTTTTATAAACAAAAAAAACGAAAGAACTTTACAAATGTACATTTTGCATAATTTTTTTTGGGTTTATAGCGCTGTAAAATATAAATTTGTAGTTTCTTGTAAATATTTTTATAAATTATATTTCAAGATTTATTTATCAAATTAAAGGTCTTATATTTTGGTTTCTATTTCTTTAATAAATTGGTTCTCTAAATTTATAATATAATTAAAGAATTAAAAGTATGGTAATTGTAATATATTCTATTTTACAGCTAAAACTATAAAAAATTAAAAAGGGCAAATTTTAATTGCAAAATTGGGTTAGAATATTAAGCTTAATATATTTTTATTTGATAAAGCTGCATATTTGTGTCATATAACTGAATGAATGATAAAATTTAATATTATGCTTAAGATTTTGTCATTTATAATCTTTTTTAAAAAACATAAACCTTAGCTTCAAAAATACTTTAAAATAATTATATGTATCAATAGATGAAAGTGTTTTCCTTGGATTTAAGTATTATCAATTTTTTTTCACATTAGTTTTTTTAGAAAAAACTAAAAATATGTTGACGTAAGGGTTATTATGTTTTTTTGTAATTATTTAAAAAAATATCTAGAAGAACCAATTATATTGAATTTAATTTTTTTCTCACGATTAAAAACTAAATGTGTTTCGATATCTAAAACCGTTTACTGACGTCATCAATTTTATTTTATATTTTTAAACATTGAGGATTTTGTTCATACAATATATATCTAGATGATTGTTTATTCTTCGCGTCCATTCATAAATTCCATCCTTTAAATATTTTTATTTATTAAATTATATTAATTTATCACAATAAGCAATTTTCTTCTTTTAATTTAAGATTGATATCTTATATTAAATCTTTTTTATTATATTTTACTCAATTCTAATTTTTTTTATATAGCATTTAGTAAAATATCAATATTAAAAATCAGCAATTAATTAAATAATATATTAGTATTCAGACGTTAACTTTAATTAGCATTTATGCTTTAAATGTTACATGTTGTATTTGTGACACATTAATTTTTTTATGAAGTTTTAATTATAATTAAACTAATTATCTTTAGCAACCTTATGTTATCTGGTCCAAAAAAACAATTTTATTTTATCTGCTAATTGAAATTATTATAAATTAAAACAAATATGACTAAATAAAATATTAGAAGCATATTCAATCATTTTCTTGTATTCAAATAATTCTGACCAAAATTTTGGTAAAAAGATTGAATTATGATAGAGAAATAATTTTGAAATAGAGCTAACTAGTCTTAAATATAGCGTAAAATTTAAATTGAAAAATACAAAGCAAAATAATGCTGAAAAAAAGACACGCTTTGTATTTTCTACTTTAAAAACATTTTTTTATTATGTTAAAACATTTGAATTTATTAAATATTTGTTATATTAATTGCTGCTGTGACTTGTTTGTCGATTGTTATTGATATCAATATTTATTTGAATTTATAAAATACAAATAACCTATGGCTCAAAATTGCATTTTTTGATTAACAAAATATTATTATATTAGTGTTAAATGGTGGTAACTGATTTATAAATAAAATAATGTCAATTCTTTTGTAATTGATTTTAGATGTGCGTTATTATAAAGTTACAAGTTATATATGCTAACAAGAATTGAACATGTGCTATCAATACTAAGCATTTAAAATATTTTTCTATGAAATATACATATAATTATATTACTTAAAAATATTTACAAAGATGCATTTATATTAAAAATTTAAAAATAAAATTTTTTAAAGTTATAAGTGCAGAAATTTATACAGTTGTATTGCTATTCAAAAAATTTGTATGCAATGCATTTCTTTTAAATTTATCAATTTTTGATAGATGATGTGTTTGCTTAGCATAAAAAAAAGTATCATGTTTTTTGAAACAAAAATCATAGTAATATAAAATATTTATACAAAAAATTGTTTATACCAAATTTTTAATTTTTTGGATGTTGCAATCTCTGAGAAAATAATATATTTAGAAAATTCTGTATTTTCTAAGTTTTAATAAACAGAATTGTTTGATAGAGCCTCAAATGTCGTTTAAGATACCTTTCATTATTGTGTTTCAATAAAAAATATTTAATTTATTGATGTTTATATAAAAATTCATATAAAATGCTCACTATACATAATTTTAAATGTTTAATACTACATACAAAGATAAATATCATTACGATAATACGTTAGAAAATTCAAATTTACCAAATACTAAAAAAAATTTGGTTTTATATTATATTAATCTTTTTAAGTATTTTTAATTTCAAAAATATTCTTTCACTATATAAATCATATATTGAATACCAATAGTAAATATACCTTAGTTTATCAGCCAGTTTGAAAACATTATAATATGTTTTAATTTTATTAAACCTTTATTAAAAAAACATAAATGAAATCTTTACTATATTTACGTACTTAATTTTCTGTGGTTTAATCGGAATTATTTTTAAATTTAGATAACTCATATTTTCTTTCTTCTATTTCCAATATATTTATGCTTTCATTTGGGGAATTGTTATATTTATCAAATGTCAATATTTAATATTCATTCTATCATATAAAATTATTAATTAAAAGTCTTGAAATTATTATATTAAATTTCTCATTAAAGGTTTTAAAAGTTTAATTATTGTTTATTTACTAAGTAATAATTATTTATCAATATTATGAAAGTTTACAGACTTGACGTCCGACAATAAATATTAGTAAAATTCACTATTATTTTATATAACGATCCAAAATCATGAAATGGAATTTCGATGTAACCTCAAGTTTTTTAAAATTTTTTTTACATAATCTAGTAAAATTGGCCTGTTACTGATCTTCTTTGATCAGATTTCTTGCAATTTTATTCTTTGCAGATACCGTTGGTATACTGCAATATATTTTTTCTTTTTCTAACTAAAGTATTATGTGGCTATTTAACAACATTTTCGCTGATGCTAACATAAAAAAACTTCTTAATAACGCGAAATCAATAATAGCATGTAATCATATACTGAAATAATCTTTTTTATTATATTTAAACTTTGCTATAATAGAACCTAAAATGTTGAATTAGAAATAACTATCATACAAAAAAAATGTTTCAATATATAAAAATGAAAAAAATAAATATTAAAAAACTATGAAATATTAAAAAAAATATTTAAAAAATGATTTTTATCATATAAATGTATAGTTGAAAATTTATCTAGCGTAAAACAATGTGATTTTTTATTCAAAAATGTAACATTGTTTCCTTATGACATTGATAATTGAAACAAAGTAGTAGTTTAAAGAAATGTTTAGTTTTTTAAATATTAAACTCATGAAATACATTTATTTTGTTATTTTTCTACATGATACACTTTTAGATTAATACAAAATTTAGAAAACATAACTTTAATTTTGCAGCGGTAATGCAAATATAAAATGCATTCGCAAATATTTTTATAAACATAACTTTTTGTAAATTTACTAAAAGCCTTCTAAAAATATTTATTATATTAAAAAAGATTGGTGGCCCATCTTTTGCGATATAACACTTTAATGTTCGTGCACTAATCAGATTTAAAAAAATTTTAGACGTAACAAACAAGGACACAGGAATCGTCTAATTCGAATAAACGTTAAGTATTATTTGGTATTATATTTATTTATAATATTAAATGTTGGAACTAAACTTATAACACTTCAAGAATTGTATAGTAAAAACCTTATGTGTTATAATGTAAGATATTTTACGCTAAATCAGCATTTCAAAAATTGAGACTTTTTTCAAAAAAACAAAAATGCACATATTAAATAACTATTTCAGAAACAAACTTTGACTTTATTTTCTTTTTCGCAATAACGCTTTCGCAAAATAGAAGTAAAAGTCTCTTCTTATAAATACAGCTACAAAATACAAAACTTTAGAAAAATACCATATTTTTCAAGTTTTGTTTAAATAAATACAATATTTTATAACTGTTTTTTTGATTAAGAAACAGGTGCTGAAAAAATTTTACATGAAAAATTAGATTATAAAAATTCTGAAAACGATATTATTTATTATTTACTGCATTTAAAACATAGTATTATAAAATTGAAAAATATTTTTGTATTTCAATTGTTTGGATTTCGAATAAAAACAAACAAATGTTTTAATCATTGATTGAAAATACAACAAACACATAATTATTAAATAGATAGCTCAATAAAAGATAAGAAACCTCTGCACTATTGAATAGACATTTTGAAACTTATGGATATCTATGAAAAGTTGTTGTTGAAAAGCGAGCTTACTTCAAGAGACAGGTATAAATTAATCGAACATTCAATTTAAGTCCGAAAACAGGGTAATTACAAATCTTTAGTTTGTAAAAGTTTTTTTATGTTGTTATGATGCTTTCACACATTCACTTTGTTACAGATTATTTAGTAATTTGCATCATTCTTTTTTTTTATACGACGAAGTATTCATATCCACCTTATTAAATTATGCATAAAAAATTTTTACATAAAAAACATGTTTTCTATGTGCTAAACAATATAATTTTTTTATTTTAGGTGGTTCAAATCTTTGGTTTGTACAATTTTTCTTTTTAGTGCATTGAAGTTTTTTTTGAATATAAAATGTATTGTAAAATTCGAACAAATATATATTTCAATAGGAAAAAAATTGCTTATCACATATTTGATAAATGAAATTTATATGATTTTTATGATTTTGTAAACTTAAAAATATATAATATGAGGATTTGCCTAAAATACTAAATATAGATACTGGCTCAGTTAACTTGAATTTTAAATTATATAATAGAATCTGTGATTTTTTACATGTAATTTACTTGTTTTTGGGTCTATAAACGCAAAAACTTATGTTTATAAAATGCTTATTAAACTTGTAAGAACTTCTCAGGTATTTGTTTACACATTAAATAAAATTCTAATAGAATAAAAACTAGTAATTCAATTCGTATTTATGTGGGAAAACCACTAAATTTCGGAATTTAATATACATTTTGACATCCAGGGTTAATGAAACAACACTAAAAATAGTGTTTCTAAAAAAGCGTTAAATATTTTGAACATTTAATTATCAGTTGAAAATTTTAAAATGGTTTTATTAAACACACAAATTTGAATTTTTTTGCACAAATTAAAATATTTTTATGTTTTTGACGTGTTTTTTTTCAAAAAATTATGAGGTTATGAACATATTGTCTAAATGTCTAAGTTGTAAAGTATTAATTATTATAAATATTGCACCACTAATTAAATTTTCAAGCTGTAATTTTAAGCTCTTTGAACGAATCTATATACTAATTAATAATAAATTTATTGTAAAACATAGAAATCTTTTGTTTTTTTTATCATTTTATTTAAATTTTCATCTTTTGGAATCTTTTAAATTTGGTTTTCTGATCATTTCTGTTTTAAAAGCGTTTCTAATACTAAAATACTAATATTATTTTTCCACATAAAATATTCTCGTAAAAATTTTAAATTTGTACTTGAAACATGCTATTAATATCAAAAAAAATACAATTTTTAGCCATAATATCATTCAGTTAAAAAATACCAGGTTTTATATATCATGATATTTACATTGAAAGAAATTTATTATTTTCATCTTCTTTTTTTGATTCCGTAACTGAACAAAAAATGTTTTTTAACTTTTTATAGTAATTATAACATTTAAATTATTGTTTTCATAAAATTTTTTCTTAAAGGTCTAATAAAAAAACATAAAATACTAGATAAAAAATTTTAATTCAGTTTTTTTATGTAATTAATACATATTAGCCCTGAAAAAATAAAATTGTGAATTATTACTGTTACAAAGAAAATAATTTTCAAATTTGAAAAATTTTGATCTGTTTTTTATAGAAAGATATTTTATTCAAACAAAAATAAATCTTTCTGCGCTTATTATATTAGAAGATCGTGTGCTGAGCGGTCAACAAATCTAAAATTATCCTATATTTTCAGTTGTAATCAAATCAAAAATATCAAATTACTGTATATTATATTTTACCAATACAATAACTTAGCTTTCAAATCACGTTGATAATAAATAACATGCGAACAATCAAAGCTATTTCAAAATATATTTTTTATGCCAAAAACCCTAATTTACCAATTCAATTAATTTGAACAATTCAAATCTCCAAACCATAAATTTTTAAATTTAATTCTCATATATGCGTAGACTTTCAATATAAGGAATTGTTTATATTTTTATTTATTTGATGCTGCTGTAATTAGAAGTTCTTTTTTGACTATTATATTTCCTTACAATGATTATTGATTTTTCGATTATTATCGGTTAAAACAAGGATTAAGTATTCTTTTTCTACATGAAAATGCGTTACTATTGCGATTATAGATTGAATTATGTGAATAAAATGTACTCTTAATAAAATTGTCTATAATAAGTAATAAAGTTTTATATCAAAGTCATCAAAGCTATTTTATAAACCTCTGAAATGCGTAAAATATCGCATCATAATTTTAGTTTTTGTTATTTTATGTAATTAAAATATCAGAATAATTTAAAAATATAATCAAAATTTATCGATCAATTTGCACATTATTGTTAAATAACTATTTTATTGAAAACCCAAATTTTGTAATTTTTACAATCATTAGGCTGATGATGCACTTAATTGCTATTGTTCAAAATTTTATTATAGTAATAAAAAAACTTGAACAAGTTATACATTCAAAACAAAATATAAATAATTATTTCATTAGGATTAAATACTATTGTGAAAAGATATTTGGCAAAGATGGCAGTATAAGGTTTTAATGTTATTCCTCAGAAGGCGAGTCTAAACGAATATCTTGGTTGAATGAAGTATAGGATGTTTGTTTATGCATGTATAATAAAATAGAAGCAACAAATGTATCTAAATATGTATAAAAAGGTTAATATTTTGTAAGTATTGGATTTAATATTTATTGATTTTATTACTAAAAACACTTTTTATTGTTGATTATTTATTGTTAATCCTCTCTCTTTTTTTAAAATGTTCAAGAATTGGGGTTGTTGTCAAAATTTCTTATGAATTACCTATTGATAGGACATATGCCGTTGTCAATGTACAGATCTCGGCTTCACAAACGTTACACTTAAAACGTTTGGGCTTATAATCGGTGATTTCTCTCACAGGCTTTATCTTTCATTGTTCTGTTTTAACTTAATGTTGCAGTTTTTATTTTTGCTTTTCCAGCTAGATTTCCGTAATTCACTGTTAAAAATTTTATTACTCAAGAATTTTATTTATACGTGCATCAACATCATTCTTCTGAATAACAAAATTCACGGAAAACATATTAAATATTCAAAATAGTTCCCTCAATTTTTTTCTTTTTTTCGCATATTTTTAATATGAAAAGCTCTTCATAGATTCATATTTTTTATATTTCATTCTTGTACAATAGTTCCATAAAAATATAAAATTGAAATTAATTGAATTTTTTAAAAATGAAAAAAGTCAAGCCTTATTTTATTTGATAGTAACTATTTAAAAATTTAAGAGGTTGAAAAAGTATTAATTACAAATCTGTTAATGCAAATTGATCGAATTCGCCGAAGGCTAAATTTCAAGTCAAATAGATCACATCAGCGAATTTGACATGAAATGAAATTATATATGTGCTAAATTTACACAAATAATTTTTTAAAAAAACTATAGACATTGATATTAAACAAGTTTTCAAGCATTAGATCATCTATATATTGCGAATTATTGCTTTGAAAATACACATTTGACGCATAATGTAGAAACAGGATTGTTTAAAATACAAAAATGACAGATTTGATAGCATAGGTATAATACTTATGTTTAGAATATATTAGAAAAACTTAGTAATTTGGTATTTTTTTGGCAAAAAAAACAAATTATAATGCATTAATTTTTTGATTGTTTTCACACCATCACCAAAATCAAAAATTTTTTCAAAATATTTTTAAACAATCAAATTTTTTATTGTAAAAAGATTGATTCACATTATAAAGTGAATACTATATTAAAATATTTATGTTAAACGCCAATCAAGCACAATTTTATGTAAAAAATGTAATGCAATATAATATAAATCTATTTGCTATGGGTTATATTATATTTGTTGTAAATATGTTGCATGTTAAACATCTAAAGGCAATAAATTTTTTTGAATGGTTTTTGATAGTTTTAAAACTATAGATTGCACTATGTATTAGCTGAAATAGTTATGATTTTCTGCTTTTTTCATTAAGAGCAACATAAAAAAATTATTAATTATTCTATTTCAGAATTTTTAGCGATCAAACAAAATCTTTCCAACAGAATTTCTCTATTATAGACATTAAAGACACTTTATAACATTACAAATCGTTGAGTCACCTAAAAAATTTATTTTCTTTTAGATTCATTAAAAGAACAAATATTTGGTTTTTTAAATGTAAAATATTTTTGTATCAATTTTAAGTTAACAATGAAATTTACATAGATAAAAGAAATAAGTGCATAATTACATCCAAGTATCTTATTTAAAAACTTAGGAAGACATTTCGAAAATATTGCATATCTATCATTTTGTAAAATTTTTGAAAATGATAGATATGCAATATTTTCGAATTAATTATATTTTATTTTGTAATTGAAGAAGTTTTGAAAACTTCTTTTAGTTCAATTCAGTTTTCCATCATAAAAGAAATTTTAAAAAAAACATTCTATATTAATTTTTTATCAATTTTGGCAAAGTATTATACATACAATTTTAAGCTTTAATAAAATTTCAATAAAAAAACAAGAAAATCTTTTTGCTTTGTGATTGCCAACTAACATTCTCTAAAAATTTTATTTAAGTTGAAAATCAACAAAAAATGTAAATTCAAAAGACTATTTTTTTTGCTATTTGATTGCTATATTGTCTTTGTAGACATAATATAAATATTTTTCGCGAATTTTAACATAAAAAAATGCTTTAAAACTATAGTAAACAGTGAATTAATATTTTAATTATATTTGTTAACATACTTATATCACCTATAATTACCTATATGTACTGAGGCTCATTATGAATTTCAAGTATAAATGTTATTATCGTGTAAAACTATGAAAAAAAACATAGATTTTTAGCAAAAAAGTTTTTTTATCAAGTTATTTACATAGTTATACGTTTTAAATTTAATAATTACATATTAATCAAAAAAAATTATTCCTAATTTAAACGGCAAAATTATGAGCAATAAATAAATTAAGAAAGTTAAGAAAAGAATAATCATTTTGGTTGGATGTGCATGTTCTGCCTTTTGGTTTAGCCGACTTCCTCGAAATAGAATTATAATTTTTATTATGAAAAGAAATCAAAACTTGGTGATTGTTTTTTTTTGCAGTTAGTTGATCTTTTTTTGTGATAAACCGAAATGAATCATATTTTTGATCAAAATATGAAAAATCATTAATTTATCTGATATTCAGAACCAATATCAATTTATCGAACAAAAACATAGATAAAAATAAAAAACGTCAAATAATTCAAAATTAGCAAGTTCAAAAATATAAAGATATGAAATAACCAAAAATTTATACTATCTACGTTACCCTGGGGATAACATAACCAATTGTCGTTGTACCCTTTTTATACGAACAAAAAAAATATTGTATAACTTTATAGCCAATTACAACTGTTCTAAATCAACTTTTTCAAAATAAGCGACTTTTTTAAGATTATTGCGCAAATATTAAAATTTTTAGCAATGATCTAATTGATTAATTTTAATTCATAAAATATTGCTCTTTTATACCATTTACTATTTCATAATTGGTTTTTTTTAAAATGCATTTGCTGTTTTTGAGAAAAAATGTAGTTTGAAAATCATAAAACAGTGAAGGGACTATTAAATAAAAAGTCATAACTATGATTTAAGAGATGTTAAATAAGAAAGTGTTATTGGTAAGTGGTTTTTATTGATTAATTCTTGTAGTTTATTGTTCCGGGATTGCCTTTTAAAGTAACTGTGATCTGTCTGTTGTTCATCTTTGTATAAACGCAAATTGCATTTATTAATGTTTTTTTATTCCAAATTTTTCCAAACTATTTTTGCGATATTTTGCTAGTAATCAGATTGATTGTTTTCTTTTATATAAATTTTTTTAAAAAGCGAACGCAAATCTCGTTTTCTCGATTATACGAAACAATTTTTTGAAACTCTCTCAAATAATTTCCCTGTATTGCGTGAAATTTTAAAAAGATTATGCATTTATTTTTAAATTAATTCATTTTCAAAGACTGATCTATTATCCAAACCAACTTTCATGCACAAACAAGTTAATTAATTTATTTTTATATTGCACTAATTTTTATAATATTATAAATGGGTATAAATGACTGAAATTTTGAAATAAAAAAAATATATTATTTATTTATATATTAGCCGGCAAAAGGTAGTTGTTATTAAATATCGTATATCATTTATGAGATCAATAAAATTTACTTGGTATGATTTTACAGTTTTTGTGGACAATACAAATTAATTTATTCAAATACAACTTTTTTGTTTTTTGTTACATTATTTGTCTTTAATTTTTTACAAAGTACGAAAAAATTATGTTTTACAATGATTTTTTTAGAAGAATAAAACAAATGATTTAAAGTTAGTTTTGGTAATATTTATTGAACAGCGTACTCCTTCTACTTTCTCCGTTCTCTAAAAGTTTTAGAGGTTTTCGCGAGCTCAAATTTATTCTTAAATATAAATCTGGTATATAATTTTGTAAAAAGAAAAAGAAGTAGAAAAAATCAAGCTAAATCACAAAAACAAGTTTAAATAGGTCAATTACTTGATAAACAGCTACACATGCACAAATAGCCTTATCACTTTTCGTTTTTTTTAAAATGTATTGATGAACTATTGAACCACACATATTTTAACTGATTAGTATTTTTTTGTCGTTTTTATTCTTAATGTTTTTTTAAAGTAACAGACAGAGTAATTGCTATATAAGTAAACATTGGTTTGCTACTCGAATATTAAAGTATTTTGCAAATGAAAGAACCAATGAAAATGATTTTTTATATTAAAATTGTGTTTTATCTAACCGAAACCGAATTTCGAATAAATGTAAAGCAAACTTTTTTGCATTATTATGTAGAAGTCATTTTTGATTAAACACATAAATAAAGCATATTAACAATCTGTAACATCTGCAAATTTTTTCAAATAAAATTTGGTAAAGCGGTTTAAATTACAATTTTTTTGACATAGCATGTTGTTAATAAGTTTTTTTATAGAAAAAGATTTTTATACTTAAAGAATTATCAAAAAAAATAATAATTATTTAAATATAGTATAAAAATTCTAAAATTTACTAAAAATACACTAAATTTTTATTTTTGATATTCTTTTTTTATTAAATATTTTGTATTTAATATTGTATAATATAAATAAAACCGGACAATTTTAAATTTCAAACCGCAAAAAATGTTTACAATTATAGTTAGAATGCCGGACTTACTCGATTGATTACAAAAGTAAACTTTTTTTATTATTTTGCCATAACTCGATTATATTTATATATCTATTTTAGAGAACTTTTTTTACATTTGTGAATATTCGTTTTTTGATCAAAAATGATAAAATCAAAATTTTTACCATTATAGTTTATAATAAAAAAGTCTATTATCAATAAATTTGTTCCTATAATGTATAAATTTTAACTAAATATTAATAATATTAATTTTATGAAAAAATATCAAAAAAATTTGCTCTTAAATAATCTAAATATATTAAGAAAAGACACTATAAATTTAATTTACCAAAAAACCACATAGAAACATTGTATTCAACTAAAAAAACAAAAATTAAATTCGCTAATTATTTTTTTCAAATTTTTGACAGAAATTATTTAAGTATATTTAGCAGAATTTAATAAAACAATTTGTTATACATTACTAAAGCGTAAACAATATTTTATAAAAATAATGAAATAGTTTATCATGAATTTTAAATAAATCTTTACTACACATTAAAGCTAGATTTGCTTTTATACCTATAAAATCTTATTCTAAACTTATTTAATAAAGCAACTAAAAAAAATTTATAATCATATCTAAATAATTACTATATTCTTTTACATTTAAAACAACGCTTGTAAGGAAAAATCATAAAATATGTTTTATTTATAGGAGATAGTTAAAATTGTAGCAAATTTATGTAAGATGTGTAATTTGAGCAATGTTAACGATCAAAAAAACGATATGTTTGGCATAATGGCATTTTAAATATCAAACATTTTTATTAACGTGTCATTGTTATTTCTGATAGTTTTAAAAATTTTGGAATTATGATTGATTAAATTTAACAAAGATAGAAATCTAAAAAATTATCAACTCAAGTCTTTTGAAAAAATAAAAATTATATTTTTGTTGAATAGTTAGGTTTTATTTAATATTACTCAATATTTGGAATAAATTTGATATTAATTGTTAAGAATAAAAGAAATTTTTATTATAATTGATTTTTGCTATTTTATTTCGTTGATTTATATTATTTTGAATATTATATAAAATCTTATTTGGTTCTTGAAGATTTTGCAAAACATTTAAAATCTTATAAAAATATTTTTTTCTCAATCAAACATATAGATAAAACGAATTGAAAAATTATATAAAAAAATAATAATCTTTCTGCATCCAACACATTGAAAAAGTAGATTTAAATATTATCACGTAAATATAAAAAACAAAAAAATATATTAAAAAAATATTATATACATTAATATAATTTCTTTAAAATATCTTTTTTTCATAAAGAGTTCTTAAGACATATTTATATAACTATATTTTTTGTTTAAAAACAGTCTTTTATGTAAAATGTTATAAAAATACCCCTAGCTTATCCTTTGGGGTTATATTAAAATTTTTACAATATTTAATTCTAATAAATCTAAAATGATTCAAGTTGGTTATTATTATAACGGTATTATCTACTTGAAGTTTGATTGATTTTATAATATATTACCCTAACAAAAATTGATATTCTTTATAATACAAATTAATTTTTTTTATTAAAAAAACAAAATTTTTTTGCTGGTAATATTTTTTTTACTTCTAAGCCACTAATTCATAACAACAAATTCAAAAATCTTGATTTTTTTTGCTATATAAATTTTTGCACTAAAACCCTTACATTTCTATAAACAAAAAAAGTTTTCTACGTATTATTCTTTGTATCATAAAATTCTACCGATTAGTGGATTTCCTCGATACATAACTATGGTTGTTAATTATATTATTTCAAGCTAAATACCGCTTTGCCGAGAAACTATTTTTTTTGATCCAAAAAAAATTTAAATATAATAGATTATATATAAAAATTTATTTCCATGTTTCAAATTTTCATAAACTATATTTTTATATATTTTCAAATTTTTTAAGTGATCTTTTTTTTTGGTGTATAGTAAATCTTTTATTAAATATTTATTTCTAGAATTGGCAGAAATTTGTTCTGAAAAGAAAGATTTATGCAAATTATCAAAAATAATTTACTTTGGTAACAATATTATTCTTTATGAGTATTTTTTATTTTCGATCCATGCTTTGATTTAAGGAAAATATTTTTAATTAAAAAATTCAAACCAGCAGACTTAGTAAATTTTCAAACAATGAGAATTTTTTGTAAAATTGTTTTAATTCTGCTTGAATAAACACACTAAATTTCTTTATTTTAGTTTTAATTTTATATGAATGATTTTTCATAATTTTAACTTTTTATTTTTCTGTAATATCTAAAATTATTTTAAAAATCATCCAATACTTATATATTTTAAACCTTTTCCACAATATTCAAAGATTTCATAACTTTTTAAGTTTTTTTTGATAGTATTATCGTCAAAAAAACCTTCGTTTAGAATAATTTCCTTTCAATATCAATATTATATACACACTGAAAATTGAAAAAACTTGTCATAAACTTTTTTATGCTTTCAATATTTATATTTATTTTCCTTTTTATACACACTTAAAAAATAAAAAACATAATTTATTTTAATATCAGTGCCATCTTTTATGCCCATTGACTTCTCATTTTGCCCTTAACTTCGATTTCATTCATCAAATTTTTTACAATATCCTACGACTTGATTTCAACGGTAATCAGATTATCTTTATCATCAGAACTGACATTATATAAGGTTTTCACGATTTCAAATCTTCTGAAATATCAATTTTTTTGTTATCAACAAATTAAGCATTCTTTCGTAAATTTTGGTCATTTTTTGTGCTACAAAACTGTTTGATTCGTAAATTCGCAACATATTAAATAGATACTAGATTATTTAACGATTGAAGTCAAGAACTATGCTTGATAAATGTTAACTTATAGTATATCTAAATAATTTTTTATTCTTTCAGCTGATAATTTGAAATTTCATCTGGAATATAAACGGAAAAAAAACTTGTTTACCTGTCTGTTCTAATGATTGGAATGTTTTTTATATTCAGCGTTGTATTTTTGTAAGGAATTTAAGATTAATATGTGGGATATTTTTTTTCTCTGTATATAAAAATAGATTACAGTATAAGTTTTCAAATGGCTAAATTGATATTTTTTTGTTTTTTCTGAAATTTTTCACAAGCTTTTCATTAATTTTGATAGCATATAACAACTTTTCAAGAGAATCAATAAAACAGCATGATAAAATAAAAATTCGATTTACTACATTCATTCTATTTATTATCATAGTTATTATGCCCAAAGTTACTAATTTTTTTTTGGTTTAGTTTATTAAACGAAATTTACTGAAAATTTAATTTGAAAAATTGTGTTACTCTAAAAAATAATTAATAGGCATAAAGAATAGTTTTAAATATGTAAAAGAAAATATAAATATTATATATTGTTTTTCAAACCATAAAATCTATTGTTTTTCAAACCATAAAATCTATTATTTTTCGAAAACATAAAAAATAATGCAAAAAAAGACAGAAAAACAAAATTTTAACGAAAAATCTTGGTTTAATGAAAATACCCGATAAACGGCACTTTTTTAAAAAAATTTTGACCATAGAATATTTCGATTATAGAGAACTTTAAATTATTAAAAAAGCTGTATACACAAATTAATTTATTTACTGTTTAAGCTTTTTTTTGTTTATATCAAAAAACCTTAACAAAAAAGAATTGTTTGCGTTATTTAGAAATAATTAACACCTATTGAAAACACAATTGTTTAGTGCATGTTTTCTTTATGTATAAACAATCTTTTTCATGCTGCAATTTTGAAATAAAAATCAAAGAAAGTCGATCTAAAATTTTCTTCTAAATTTATTAACCAATAGAAAATATAAAATTATAAAATTTTGCCGAGTGTATGTTTCTTTCGACAATCATTAATTAACTACGAAAATTTAAAAAATAAACAATTTAAACAAAATAATTAGTAAGTGACATCAAATCAAATAAAGAAAAAAAATGT
>AFBI03000097.1:0-121518 GCA_000230595.3 Edhazardia aedis USNM 41457
AACAATGGTATTGACTAGAAATTAATAGAATATTACCTTTAGTGTTTTGATTTGGAATTCAAAACGGAATAATAATGTATGTCAATTTTAGTTGTACCATAATTGGAAATAGATATAAACTTATCAAGAGTTAGACAAGTGGCAAAAAAAGAAAATATTTAAAAAATATTTTTAAAAAAAATAGTTTAAATCTATAAACCAATAATAAATAACTAAAATTCCTTTTTTATCATTTTTATAAAAATAATGATAACAATAATTATAATGATAAATTTATCTACATCGCAATATTTTAGAAATAAACAATATCGCTTATGATACAACAGTAGGACAGATTTTAAAAGTAAATATTTAACGCATGTTTTTTCTTTGTACAAAAACCAATGTTTGATTTTACATAAATGGTATCTATGATATACTTTCTCTAAAGAAGAGAAGATATTTGATCTGCTTAATATCTATAATTGAGAATATATTACACACTTAAATAGTAACAATGATAGAATGAGAAATTTTTCTACTCTAATGTATGTGTCATAATTATTCGAATCCATGTATTTACTGTTTTCTTTAATGAAATAATATTTATTTGGAGTCAAATATGTAAAAAGAAGAAAGTTTGTAAATGAAGAAATAATGAATTTTCTACATCTAGGGTTACCAAATTATGCATATGCATCAATGTGTTTTTAAATATCATCATGAACATTTTTTGATTATTATTTATATTTTTTCAAAATAAGTTTATTTAACTTTAACATGATAAAAGATGATAGATCTCATAATTTGAACAAACAATAAAACATCAAGTAGTAGTAAAAGCATTATCACATGCTAAAATTGGTAATACAAATTTAGAATGATGTAAAAACTTGTCATATTCTATTTACCTCACATTTTTTTCAGTATATTCTACATTGCATATATATCCTAATTTCATTTCTTTTATTAATAACCTTTTGTATATGCCACTGAAAAAGACTTCTAAGGTGAATATGAATAACAAAAAGATTTGGAATTATAGAATGTATAATAACCAAGTGGATGTGAGCGAAAAACAGGTATATCTATTCCGTTGGAATTACCTTGGGACTTTTAACAGCTATATGTTTAAAAGAAATCCTTTTCAACCATTATATTTATAAACCTTCTTTAACGCTATTCTAATAGCTCACCCACAGAGTACGGCGTTATATAGCAAATTTTTATTTATTTTAAAAAGGTTATTCGATAAAGTCAATCTGTCAAAAATAAAATAATCTCAGAAATCAGCTTGTGGCAAATATGTATATCAAATCTTATAATGTAGTTTTAAAGGAACAATTTACACAAAGGGTATAATACCCGAAAAAATGCGATTTTCCTTGAATTTTTGCTCCAAGGAGCATGCAAAAAAATAAGTAGTGTTCTTAGCAATGCTCAACCAGAAAAAGATAAGTTTTAATAAAACACCACTGTATTAGAAATTTTATTATATTAAGAACAATAAGTTGCATACCACAACAAACTATTCAAATTATGGTTTTTTAATTTATTTCTATTATTATTATTCAAAATAATCAGGTCATTTTTTGTGTACGACATTGCTTTTATCATTCTTTTTAGAAATAGCTAATGATGTTGTCGCTAGAAATCTTAGTACACCATTTATAACAAACAATTTTTTTAGAATTATAAACACGAAATTAAAACTTTAAAATATAATTGGAAGTTTTGTATATTAACACTTTTTAAAAAATTAAAATATTCATAATTAAACATTTTTTTCAAAGCAAACCTTTACTGTGTTTGATACACATTTAAGAAAGTTAAACTATGATTTATTTGAATTTGGAATGTGTTGTTTTGTATTTTTTGTATAAAGGATTTTTTAGAAACAATATTCATGGAGCAGATTTTTGCTGTTCAGTAATTTTTAATCTATTTTTTACTTACACCCATATAGAATATATTATTTTAATTTTGTTATTGAAAAATATCGTATTCTTTTATATCAGAATTGATACAAAACTATTTTTTTTCTCATAAGTTTCAGCATTTTTATTATATGAAAAATCTCGATAATAGTTTTAATTTATAATAAGTTATATGATATTCAAATATAAAAATCATTAATCATATTCTTTGTCGGAGTAAAAAAAAATATCTATGCTTTATACAAAAAATCATAAAATTATTTGTGATACCTGTCATACTTGGAATTTATAAATTTCTAAATTTAATTATATTCTTAACGCAATTAAATTGCATTAATAAGTTAATACAAATAAATACATGTTTGTATAATGTTTTTGTCGACTAACCATTTTTTTATGTTAGAAGTTATGATAGATATTCTTGTATATTATTTAGTATGCGCATACTTGTGTTTTCGTCTTAAACTGTTATTGAGAAAATTATGTAATTTTTGACATTAAAAAATAATCTAAATTATTGTTTTATATTTTATTCGAATTATAGCGCTTTAATAATTTTCAAATTTTTGAAAACTTCAATATTTGCACGAATTTCAAACCAACACAATTATTTGTATTCCATACGAAACGTGCGAAACTAGATAATAGCCAATTTTATAACATTTTACTCAAAATCAGTAAATTAAATTTTCAAACCCTCCAGAAAAGTTGCGATACAACAATTTGTTCCAAAAATTGATTGAATTTCGTGAAATACAGAATTTCTGCTGACATTTGAAATATTTTTCCGAACGTTTACATATTCCTTTATTTTCAAAAAAATGGAAACACATTATTTTTATTTAGTGATTTTCACATGTAAATTAACGATCTTTTTCTAAAGCATAAGCATAAAAATAAACTAATATAATGTATCATATTTACTTTTTAGGATAATAACAATTTTTCAAAAGGCGATTAGTGAATGTTTTGTTTTTTAAATTTAATCATAATTTCTAGAATATATTTCATGATCAACATACCAAAATAATAAAAATACCAAAATTAGAGAAAATGTAAATAACATTAATAGAAAAAATATTGATACTAACCAACAAAGAAAAAAGTAGAAAAAAAGGTTGCATTTTATAGGTTCAAAATATGTCCACTTTAATTTTTTATTTTTTACACCGATTGTTTGTCAAAAAAACATGTTAAATTGTAATATCTTTTAAAATATAATCAATCAGAAAATTTGTGAGTAAGAATAAAAAAATAAAACAAGTTTTCTCTCCTTTTTTAAGCATAGTTTAATTGTATTTTGTAGAATACATTTATTTACCATAAAAAATATAACAGTATTTTTTTGATTAACATAAAAATTTCGTAATTTATAACTATGACAATTTCTACAGAAATTCTTATAATTTCTTTTAAACAAAGGCTAAAAAATATTTCGATGATTTTCAAACGAAATACGATTTGTGCAATCAATTATTTTGATTTTTGACAAGAAATCCCTAATTTGCACTAAATTTCAAATAGTTTTTGATAAATGAAAAAAATTGAAAATTATATATATAAATAAGTCTTGTAAAAATAAAAAAATGAATAGAAATTTTTCGGTATTTTTCATTTCAATGTATTTGAATTTATATGTACCTACTGCTCACAATAGCGATACTAATCAAGAAGACATTCAACATGTTAACAGTAACCAGAATAGAATGACGCAAGAAGATGATCAGATAACGCATGAAAGTACTCAAAAAAGAAGCTGTGAAGAAGTTCGGACAGAAATAAATCCATGTGAGGCATCTAAAACCATTGAGATCAAAATTCAAAATCTTATCGATAAAGTAATAGATAAAAATTTTAATAGTCAAAAACAAACAGTAAATAGCGAAGATGAATCAATAACTGATAATTCTAATATTTCTGCTAATCAAACATAATTTTAATCTATATAATGGTTTAAAAATAAATATTCTGGCCTAAAGGAACAATATTTTTGGTTTTTATTTTACTTCATCTCATAAATGCTTATAATTTCTAGAATTCAATATTGTGTTAATTTATGAATTACAAAATTCTTTTTTTCATGTTTTGATTGTAGTTCTATCGGTTTTAACTGCTGTTGATACAATAATAATGGTTTATAAGGTAAAACATTTAACTTAATTGCTGAGTATATCCTATAAAAATCAAAAATAACTTGAATATGTAATCTCACTCACCAATATTTTCATTTAAAACATCAACTTTAAAAACAGTTTTAAAAAACCAACAATTTATATCGGAAACAAGTATTTTTAGCACCTGATCTGTTTATATTTTTAAAAATAATTAATTTTCGCTCCAAGAATGTATATCTTCAAATTATAAATTTGACTAGAAAAATTAGTATTTTCATTTTATATAAAAAAAAATTTGATTCAAGAAAAGCATAATAAATGTGTAATAATCAATGCTCTTGATAAAGATTTATAACAAACAATTATAAACAGAAATGTTTGTTTTATTTTCTTTGTAATTTACTCATTTACAACATTAAGTATGTATTGAGTATAGTGAAATGAAATAAATATTAATTTATTTTAATATTTTGTATTAAAATTTCATGAAATTTTCGTATTTTTTTTCAAAAAGTATCATTTTACACATGAGAAACATATAAAGATAAAATTTTGCATTTCAAAGATGCTTGAAAAAGATAATTTATTCTTTTTTTTAAAATGGAATAAGTTGTTATTTTATTTTATTTTTTGTTACAGATATTCTTTCTTAAAAATTTCTTTAAATTGAATTTTAAATAAATTACTGTAGAAAATGGTTCTGCGAAAAGATTGCTGTGAAAAAACTGCAAGTTACTAAAAAAAAGTAGAAGTATTCGGTGTTTTGAATTTTTTAAGGAGAAATTCCAAAAGAATTATCAATAGAACGTAAGAAAAAAAACATTTATACAACAAAAAACAAAAATCTTGGGCATGATTCAGTAAAATATAAAAAAAGATTTTTAATTGAAAGGTTTTTCAAACATTTTTTTTACTATTATCTTTAAAATTTTTATTTTTCATAAAGAAAATAGAACTTATATTTGGAGATGTTCGATCCGAATTCAAATTCTACAATTATAACCATTATAATTAAAAAAAACTTTTATCATTTTCATTTCTATTGAATTTTGACATTTAAAAATTGAATATTGATACTTTCGAATTTTTGTTTTAGTTTTTTTTATTTTATAAAATAAAAATAACATTTGGCTAAACAAGTGAGTATTTTGCATTAAATACACTTTTTGATAATGTAACGTTGTAATTATAAATATTTTGATTTTTTTTTCATTTAGAAGTAACGACAAAAAATCAAGAAAGCTGTTTTAATAAATTTTGGTTAAACAACTTACATTTTTTTATCCATTCTATGCGAGAAACTAGACAAAAACAACTAGAACACGACAATTCATACTCAAATTTAGCTATTGCGATTTCATAAAAATTCATAACATATTTTTAAATAAATTCGTTAATTTTATATGGTCGTAAGATAGAAATAAATAAACAAAAAATTTGAATTTATCATAAATTTATCTAAAAATGGCACTATTCATTGTCAATAATATTTTTTAGATTCCGAAATAATATAAGTAACTGTTTTCACTAATAGTTCAACTTTATCATTTGATACTAAATCGATTTAAATCCATTTGAGTATTTATTTAAATTGAAAACCAAACATTTTTTACAGGAAAAAAATTATATTTAATATTAAAATATATTTAACTGATATTGGAACAATTAAAATTATGTAAAACACAAACGAGATTAAATTATTGTTATTGATAACAATAAAACTTTTAACGTGATTTTGGTTGAAATATTGAATGGATGTTAAAATTATGCTCAACTTAAGCTCAGAAATTTTTTTATTAGCTTCAAGTGTGATTTTAGGCTGCTATCAATATTTGAATTTATTCAGTAATGATTAATTTAGCGCGATGTGTAATCCGATGCGACATATGGAAATTATAAAGATGAAGAAAATATGAACAAAGATATCAGTTTCAAGTAAATTTTATATTAAAATTGACATTAAATATTTGTCGGTGTCTCTCATACCCAGTTCATTGAAACTGTCTAATACATTTTCTATTTACCTTTTTTTAATCTCATATTCACTTAAGGGCTATAATTAAATTATTTTTTTAATTTGAAATAATCTTTTTTATGACTGTCAACGTTTGGGCATGTTAGTGCTACATAAAAGATGCACAAAGAAGGATTACACAAGTCACTTAAAGATTCATTTTTCATTTTTAACGTTAAGGGTGGTTTTATTTGATTAATTTAAAATAAATGAAAAAAAGTTATTGAATTATTTCTATAACAACAAAAATTAAGATTAATGCGTTTTACGCTCTCAATATTGTCGTTTCTAGCATCTGAAAAGAGAGACAATTATTAAACCTTTGATAGAAGCTTGTAACAATAAAATGCGTGTTATTATTATTAGCTATAAAGGGTTTTCTTCAAATTTTAATTAATCAGGTAGAATCGAATGTCGACTTTTATTATCCGATCAAAAAATTCATAAAGCGCTGATTTTGATTGCGACACACTTCAATAAACAATAAAATGTTTTTTAAATAGAAAAAATTCATGTGTCTAAACACAACACATTTATAAAATATAACATTTACAAGACATAGGAAAATATTCACGAACAAATATAAAAATTTGTATATTTTTCGAAACATATATACGAATTCAAAACATTAAAAATTTGTCTATATTATAATAAAAGACATTTAAGTTTTGAAAAGTCTGCTTGTTTACACTATGACATCTTTACTTTGTTTTTTTTCATATTTCTAATCGATATCTTTATTTGAAAGTTAGTTCGACACTAAACTACAAAAGGTAACTAAGGCTTCCAACCAAAACAGCTCAACTATAGGTAGAATCAAAACGATTAACAATTCAAAAAAAGATTTAAAGTAAAAATCACCAAATTTAATATTCAAATTCAATTATAAATTCTTATCTACTTTTATTGCATCAGGATACGAGAAAATGAATACTATTTTATTAAAAATATATGATTTATAGTGAACAATTTATAACTACAAAATTTAAGCGAACTATATCCTATAAACACACATCAATGTTTTTTTTAATATCAATTGAAAGCAAAAAAATGAATCAAAGTTCTTGGAATTTTTCAGGGTTTAATCAATCTTTATTTAACTAAAACATTAATTGAATAAATCTAGAAGTTTTTCAAATAAGTACTTAATGATAGGGTAAATAAAGAACATTTTTCTTATCAATATGATCCAAAAATGCATTTGATCTGTGTAATATAACTATTTTTTTCATTTGAGATCAAGTTTCTAAGGTTATCGTTTTATGACAATAAAGATTCTATTAAAATTGTTAAATTTACATAAAAATAGAACCTGTAGCATTTCCTTTCTATAGATTTAATTTTTCGAACATTCTTAAATTTTTGTAAAAAAAATTTAGTGATTGAATAAAAATGAATAGTTTTATTAATAAACCATTTTTTTAATGTAGAAACTTATAAAAATAATGCAATAGATTTTTATGTCAATTTTTTTGTAAATTTTATACTATATTATTTAAAAAAAATGGTAAAATATTTCGAGAGCGTTCATTTTTTAATGAATAAACGTTTTTTTATTATAATATCTATTTCTAAAATTTCAAATTTATTTTTAAAAAAATTTAGAATAAAAGAAAGGACATTTTTTCCATAAAAATATTTCAGTTTTTTAATGTACTAAATTGGTCATTTATTAACAATAAAAGTAAAATAGAATGATTTGTGCCGTAAAAATAATTTTAGTTTGCACTTTTATTAATTGTTTATCGATCAAAAAGAATGGATCTCATAAATAAAATTAGATATGACAATAAAAGGGTTAAAAAATTAAAATATGTGATTTTCATATATTTATATAACCAGTATAGGTGCGCAGTTTACAATCTCAATGGTCATTTAGATACTTGATTTTACGTTTTGAAATTAAATTAGTCTTTTAAATTTTTTTAAATAATCTAAATTAAAAATTTTATTATGAAAAAAAATAAAGTATAAATGTAACTATAATTTTATAAAAATATCTGACTAGAAGCTAAGAAACATAAAAATTCACATGTTTTATAACACATTTGGAAAACTTTACAATTGATAATGTAAAGATAACCAATTTTTGCTCAAGATTTTTAAATTAAAAATAGTTGTTACAAAAATCTTATACTAATTATAAAAAATGTAATTGTAGAAAATGTTGAAAATAAAATTTTTAATGCATATCTTATTGGTTTGCTTCTAATAAATAAAAAAAAGAACTGATTGTTTAAAGAATAAACTAATATATATATATATATATATATAAACCATCGAATATACTACAAACAAAATTGCCTCGAATTTCAATTGTCATGTAGATTTAAATTTATGGTTAAATTTTACTTATTGTATTTTTCTATTGTTCTTATTTATTTTTTTGAAAAAACAATATTTACATTAGATTAGGAAAAAAGAGGAATTTTTTGAAAAATTCACTAAACTATAGTTTTTACAACATTATAAAAATGTTTTATATTATTGTGGTAAATAACAGTATTACATACACCAACGACACCTGTCGTGGTGTTCTAAAACATATTCCCTCCTTACTAGATAGTATTTACCTTCAAACTTTATCTAAATGTCCTCTATAAAAATAATAAAACCAAAAACATTAATGGACACAATAAGGCATGAAGGTAAAGGTAACAGAGATCAGCTTCACCTAACCAGCAGGCGTAAACCTGGTTCAGGCAGCTTTAAAATAAATAATAAATATCTTTCTACTACTAACATACGCCTTTATTGTCTTTATACGTCATTTGCAAGCCGTGTCAACCAATCCCCGTTGATTTACGGCAATTATATAAAATGAACAAAAGTATTTCGGATTAGTGAACAACCAATATTTCGAAAAAAGCACGCCTGAAAAATTGACGAATAAGATCTTTGCCTTTGAACCAATAAGATAAAGCCAATTGTTGTAATCTGAATGGCAACGAAAAATCTGAACTGATTTCGGTAATTTAAGAATTGCTGTATTCTAACCCATTCGAAATAAACACGGTGACAGAAGAGGACTAGACAGATGATCCCAGGATCAAGGATATAGGGTAAGTGCTATAATATCGGGAATACATGAAGAGGAACAATAATTTATCATTTCTTTACAATTATAATATTATCTTTTTTTACGCTTTTCTTTTTTATTCTTCATTCCGGGAAATGACATAAAGTAAAAAAATTAGCTATAAACTTTGGTTTTTAGTTTTCTCATGAACTCTGTTCGGTTGAATGTGTTGGAAAATTTTGATATATGATTTGGATATTTTTTTGCAAAATGAAAATGATTAAACAATAATTATTACAGTTATGTTACTATTGTATTTTTGAAAAAAAGAAGTATAAAAAATTTTATATATTTGCATAAAATATGTAGCCGTTCACAAACAATTTATAATATTTTTCTGTACATGAACGAAATAATATTGTTGTATTTATTAAATTTATTATTTGTGAAATATGTTTTTATGGTGTGTTTGATATTGAATTATACGTTTTAAACCAAGAAATACATCATAAAATTATTATTTGAATACATAAAAATTTTTCTGTTGTAATTATTTAGATATTTGATACTATAATATTTTATTACGCTGTTACCTGTTTTTTTCCTATATTATGTTGATCTACAAATTTATCATGAAAAATCAACGATCTAAAAAATTTGAACATTTACTATAATTGAATTTTCTAAATAAAGTATCTCATAATAACCGTGTATATGTCGTATTTTTTTCTTGCATTTTATTGAGACAATTGCTTATCCGATATTTGAATAAAAATATTTGTAACTGTTTTATATACGACTTATAATAGGAAAATTTTTAATCGAAATTTTTTTAAAATATATTTTTTATGGAAAAATTAATAAATTTTCTTAAAGTGGAATATTGAAATTTGAAATCTGTTAAATTGTTCTAAATAAAATTTATATATTTTATTTTTTTGAAAGCGTTGTGAAAGCAATAATCTAATACAAATTGGATCATAGCTAATAATTTTTATTTCTAAGAACTAATATTATATTTTAGTTGAAAAGATTATTTGATGCTATACTAAAGTTTGAGTATTTTAAAAAAGCTGCTTAAAGATTTGTATTGGCAATAAAAAAATATTTAATTTTTTTCATGGCTAAATATGATACAATCAAAGAAAAGGATAAAAATTTAAGAAATCTAAAATTTTAGTAATGCTTGCTATAGAATTTTACAATATATCTTTAACTAATTAAAAATTCAGAATCAATTTTTGTGTATTTCTTCAATCATCAATGAAAATTTGTTCGATGTGTAAAAATTGTTTTTTAAAGCTGGAATCTTATAGCAAAAAGATTTAAAATAAAAAAGTCTTATAAAATAATTCCTGTGAATACAAGAAAAATTATTGTATAGGATTCTAACTTAATTGATGCTAAAGCATTTTTTAGTTTGCATTCGATAAAATTTAAGATAATTTGTGCATCACACATGAATAAAATAAAAGTCTTTTCTATTTATAGAATATAAATTATCTTTGTTTGTAGTTTTTAATGCATTAAAACAGCTTTTCATATATTTATTGTTTTTTTATAAAATGAAAAAAAATAAAAATTTTACGTCATTATTAGCAATAAAAATTTTAAAACTGTAACTATTCTGCTAAAAATACTTAATAAAGAAAAATTATAATGAATCATGTTATTCATATTATTTGGCCTTGTGTCTACTTTCCCAGGTTTCAGAGACTTAGTTTCTCTTTGGTCGCTGAAATTATATATTGTGCCCCGTTCTTTGCATTCCGCTGTTTGATGTTATCATGGATTACTTTTTATTTTTCTTTTATTGGTTTTTTAATTCCAATTTCACAAATTCATTCGTTTTCTCTAAGCCATTTTTTCTTTAAAAAAATTTAAATTTGTTTCGTTCTTGTCTGCTTAATGTGAACTAATAACTCTGTTTGTACCGCAAGTGTTTTTTCAATATTTGATTGTTTGTTCTTTTGATGAGAAAAAAATAAGACGAAAATATCTTTTTATCATTTTTTTTCATTTAAATATTAGATACATCTTATGTTACACACACCAAAAATTGTAGGTAATATATGCATTTCAATTTATAATTCCCAATACACCTTTAGATAAAAAATTAAGAATATTAAAAGAAAAAAATATAGGAAACTATGTTAATTTTTAGGGTTTTTATTATTTTACATCTTTTTAGTAGTAACAATTTTTCTGTATATTTTTTTATATGTTTTTTCTCATTAATCTGTAAAAATTTGGATTTTTGTGATCATCTTTAAATTGTGATTTTGGACCGTTCATTTCAATTGCTTTTTATCATTTATTGCAAAACCAACTAAGGATAGATATCAAATATATGTATCTTTTTTACATGGCAAACGAAATATTTCAATTTGGAAACAAAATGTTTCGTATAGCATAAAAAAGATTTTTTATTGTAGAAATACAAAAATCAATAAGAATGTATATTATTAAACTGAAAAACAACAATAATTATAGTTTAGATGTGCAACCACATTTATAAATTGTTATACCAGTAAAAAAAATGGTGTAAAGAATTGTGAAATTGCAAAATTGTTATTTTTTATATGTTTTTTTAAACATTATATATTGGCAATTCTAAATATTAATTACTCTAAACAAAAAAAATCATGACACAATTTATTTTCTTTATTTTATAAAAGACTTATTACAAACACATTTTAGCAAAAGAATATTTCATACATGTTTCATTTATCTTGCAAAAAAATTAACACATAAAAAATCAATATAATGCAATTCTATGATAGTGAAATTCTATAAATATTTTAAATCATGAAATAAAATCATATTTCAGAAAATTTTGAGCACTATTAAATGTCATTCAAATATTAAAAAACGATGTAAACAAACTAGATTATATATTTTTTCTTATTCTAAAACATTTAATAATTTTATAACACACAACATCCCATTTTCTGGTTTTATAATTGCAAGTTATGATGCGAATTTCGTTTTATTAAGGTAAAATAGATTTACTATTTAAATATCAAGCAAATTATTACGTTTAAAAGGTTAGTAGTATGGTTTTTTATTGCTATTTTTTTGATGAATCGGTACATTTGAAGTTTGTTTTGGATATAGCTTTCTAAAAAGTTTACATTAAGTGACAATAGTAATAACTGCCACAAATACTATAAAGAAAATGAATTTTTCATATAAATAATTTATTTTATGTTTTTTTTTATAAATAATCTTCAAATGCACTAATATTTTATTGTATTTATAAGATTTTCAGATCTGCGATATAGAAGTATTATTCTTCGAAACAAATAACGATCTATACCTTAAATATATTTAGTGAAACTGATAGAAAGTATGAGATGTTAATTTAACATCCCTCTATACAGATGCTCTTCTTGTTTTAAAACTACCATTTAAAAGTAATCTTTTTGAACGCAGGAAATTATAATTTTTTTGAGGCATGTTTGAGGAAAGAAAAGAATTTTTTTAACTAATATTTTGGTTTTAGAATTGTAGTTGACATTATTATCTACGATTCTATCATGTTTCCTTTATTGAATCTTATCCTTTTTTTCGCTAGATATTTTTTTCTAATGCAATGTATAGAAGAATTTTTAATGAAAGTAAATTGAAATATAAGTCCAAATCAAAAAAATAGTTATACTAATATGTTAAAACATTATATTTTTGCGTTTTTGAAGAACAGTCTAAAAAATTAAAAAAATTGAATAGTTATCATGAAGCTTTTAAATATATTATAAATAAAAACTTTGTTTACAATAATTCGTTTTTATTTAATGATTATTTTAATGTTTTTATTTCACCAAAAACTAGTTATAAAGTGTCTTAACAAACTTATTTTACATAATTATCTAAAAAATAGTAGTTAATATACCATAGAATATCATAATTCAATATTATTGCTAAGATTTTGTCATATATAAAAGCAAAAACACAGCAAATACAAAATTTATGTTTTGAAATCTATATTACTATATTTTTTTCTATTATCTTTAGAATGTTTCAAAAATGTTATTGCTACTATTTTATAATTTTTTTAAGCATTTGCAATAAAATGAGCCTAAAATAGCAATGAGTATAATTAAATTTATTTTACTGGTAGTAAGATAAAAAATATGTATTTATCAATTCTTGTATCACAATGATTAAAATTTATACATATATTATAAAAATTTTTACGTTATATATTGTATACATATATAGTAATTCGATATTATATGTTGCATAATCCGTTATTTGATGTTATAAAAAAATATTTTTTGCTAAATTCGCTGTTTTGAAACCTTTAAAAATCAATGAAAATATAATAAACACATTATTTCATATTCTATGTAGTTTATAATATGTTTTTTTTCAAAGAATTTTTTGTACCTTTTTATCAATAGTTAAATGTTTTTGCTTGTTTGTTCTTTTTCTTATAAACATATATAATAATGATTTTGTTTGTTCAAAAAGTATGTTATTTTTTCAATTTATCAGAACCTAAATAACAACGAAAAAACCTAAGAATTCAGCGAAAATTTCATGCCATTGGCAATTTAAAAACTTTTTAATAATATAAATGGATCATCTATAAATAGTAATAAATTAGAATTAGAATCGATTTCGAACTTTGCATTTATCTTAGATTTTAGATCATATTTAAATTCAATATAGGTTAAATGCTAAAATCTTTATAAATTGAAATAAAAAAACATCAAAAAAGAATTTTTATGGATATCAAATATAAGTAATTGTACGGATTTTCATTAAATACACTCTTTTATACACATCGCAAGCCTTCTTTTATTTCATTAACTATTTTGGCTATATTTTAGAATTAAAATATTATAGTAGTGATATAAGACTGTTTGATACTATGCTATTTGTTTACTTGTTGCATTATAAACTTCAAGTTTAATACGGAAAACGTTTTGAAATGCAATCTATTTATCGATGTACACTACCTCCAATAACATGTAAGTTAGGACATTAGTTCAGTTTGTCTCATGTAAATTTCACAATGGTTAGAACTTAAAATTCTGAAGCATAGTAGTTCGTACCCGGACTTTAAAGTGTTTAGTTTAAGCATTCTAGTAGATTAATTATTAAATGATGTAATTTCTGTATTTAGTATTAAATTACAATATGTGTAAAATATTATTAAAAAAAGTTATTGGTCAAACAGGGATTAATAGTATTTTGTTCTTTTATGGTTACCACTGACACGAGATTTGTTACAATAAAATGTACATCCATCATTTTGATGCTGGTAAAAATAATTATTTTTGTAATAAAATCAAATTCAGATTGTTGACTATGAAAACAATTTAGTTTTTATAAAGTCTGATTTTTATCAAAAAAGAGGTTTTATAAAAAGTTTTAAGGATAATTTTTTTTGTTTAATGTTATTAATAAAAACACTTTATAAAACTATCTGTATAATTTTATAGCGATATTTATTTTATTATCAAAAAAATTCGTTACTACAATATAAAATCTTGTCTAATTTCTTGATGAAAAATTTATTTTGCTTTGTGCATGATTTGAGAGTATTACGTTGAATAAGTTACCATATTTTGAATTATATTAGTTTAGGTTCGTTTATAAAATTGTATTGACATGTCATATTTGCTTTGCCGTTTAAAAAATTTTTTTCTGAGATCTGATAAATGAAATTTCTTATCGCTACAAAAAACCATGATTTTTATGATAATAAATATTAAAAACGTGAATTTTTCAAACATATGTCTTCTAAAGAATTTGGTATATACATTGAAACTTTTTGCAAAATATAAAATCAATTTGTAACGATTATAATTTTGAAAAATTCAATCGCATAAAATTGGCATTTTGCATTAAAATATGTATCATTCGTATATTTTAATGGTAATAATTTATTGTTTAGCATATATAATAGAGCTCAAACATTCATAAATTTGTCACTAACTATGGAATCGTAAAAAAGGTTATTGGAAACTAACAGATACAAAAGAAATAATCAGTACTTTAATGAACTATGAATAAAGAGCTCATTTATAATAATAGGTTTTATTCGCTTGCTTTATAATATAAGTATGTCATTTTTTTTATAAATAAACATTATTATTAAAATACAAAAAAATCTTATTAAACAAGTTTCAAATATAGAAAGTTTTATAAAAAAAAGTTTTGCGAAAATAAAAATTTTTTTTTACACCATGGCTTATAATAATCATTAGGTTTAATATAAATTTTTTATAAACGCTTTTTTTTAATGATTGTCTGAACCCATGTGTATAAATTATGTATATAAAATTTAAAATTATCATATTTGTGTTTTTTATTCATTAATTTTTTTTGTAATTTCTTAATGTAAGAGACTTTTTTTAAACAACAAATTACGCACGAAAAGAGATGTGAATAAGTAAAAAATCATGATAAAATGATTACATAGAGGAAAATAAATTTCAAATCTTTGATTCAGTGTTCTATCAGATTATTAAAATGTGTTTTTTTGAATCAATTGTTTTTCAGTTGCTTTTTCTCTTCTCTTTATTAATATATGTTATTTATGAGTAGATTTTTGTTTTATTTTTTATATTGTTAATTAATAAATAATATTTTTAGAGAAATAGTGTAGATGTACTTACATATGATGAATAGCTTAAATTGTTCTTCAGTGTGTAGATCCTACAAAGACCAACAAAAAGTAACAAGATGGCTCAATAATAGCAGTCAATCTTATTGCTAAAGTAAAATTCCTTTTTTATTTAATAATTTATTTTGATATAAATTAATGTTCTGTAACTATCGAATACATATTCAATTTTTAAAGTTTAAAAGATTATGGTTTATATTAGATGATTAGAATAAGAATGTTCATCAATTTTTTAAAAAAATAGTATATATTAAAAAATTTTTATAGTATTTAATTAAACAAAAATATTTTTATTAATAATTTAAAACAAAGCACATAACATTAAAACAAGAAAAAACAATAAAGTATATTACAAAAAAAATCCTATATTGTTTTTTTAAATATTATATTTAATTTTTAATTTATTTGTCCTATCCTATCGCTTCCATACCATATAAATGGTATAATAGAAGAGCGATTATAGATTATACACATTAAAAATTTTAGTTGCTTTTATATCGAATATGTTATATAAATGACCTGTTTTCTGTACGACTTATATTAAACATTATTACAATTTTTTTCGTTATAGAGATTCAATTGTTTAAGCGTAATTTAGAAGCATAAATATATGATAACGAACATTCTTGTTTTAATAGTATATTACTATACAACATTTTTAAATGTGAAAAGTAGCCTGATTATGAATAGATTAATAAATAGCAAAAAAAATTCTTTGAAATATTTTTATACTAATTCAATACAGATGTATTAAAAAAATCCCGTTCGAATTACTGCTCAATTTAAGATTACTCAAATAACTACTTCAAGTGATTGTGATACTTTTTTGTAATCTATATATCTTGTTTTTACAATTTACTATGACTAATTTCTTGAGCCGATTTTTTTAAAAAAAATATTAAATTTGGCTTTTAAAGGCAAATTTTATGTATATATTTGTCTCTATTAAAGCTTTCATGATATTCTTGAAATCGAAAATATTTGAAATAAATTGATCAGTTTTACTTTATTTCTTAGTATTTAAAATTTCTTTTATGACTATAAATATGAAATTAAATTATTCCCTGCTTAGATTTATACTTTTATAACATTATTAGCATTTACTCTTTTTTTCAGATTTATTTATTACAATTGGTAATATATTTCCATTTAAATTATTGTTTATATTACTACAATTTTATTGTATATATGGTCAATAAAAACACCAAAGAAAGATTTAATAAATTTACATATAAATAAACCACAAATTTTAGCAATAAAATTATAAAATTGACAATTTAATCATTTATATACATACAAATAGATCAAAAATTATATTTAAAAAACAATGAAAAATCATAAAGATACTTGAGCAACTAGATATCGACAAAAGCAGTCAACAAGATAACGGCAATTTTTATGATACATTTTAGATAATAATTTTCTGCAAATTCAAAGAATAAAAAAATTTAGAAATAATTATTCTGATAAGAATCACGTGATTGATTAGCTGAGATTTTCCATAAAATCTATCTAAAGCGAAAAAAAACATTTATGTTTACTATAAATCCGATTAATTTGATCAAAAAATAAAAGTTTGTGACGACACATAATCTATCAGAACATTGAAACTAGTTTCAAATTTTTATCAATACCAAAGAATATCGCAAACTTGAAAATTATATAAAATTTTAAATTAAAAGTTTAGCAAATTTAGTGAAATAATATTAAACAAAAACACAATTAGAAAATCCTAAAATTTTTATACAATTATTTGTCTTTTTATTGAATTTTACTATTTAATTATCGGTTCGAAATTTATTAATATACATATTCTTAATAAATATATCCTAATCAACAATTTGTAAAAAATGTAAAATTGTAAATGGAAACATTCAAATAATTTTTTTTACTTTATATTTTCATTTATTAGCACATTTTTTTTGTTAAAATAATATGTATGACAAATTACAGTAAATTTGTCAAATATATTTTTTTATATCTCTCAAAATGACTTATTATGAAGACCAGTGTAAAATCGTTTTATTATAGTGATTGAAGTGTGCTAATCATGAATAGAGAGTGTTGAGGAAAAAATTTTTTAAAGTGGAAATAACTATTTTAGAAATTCTGCATAGCTAGTAAAAATAAAAAAAAAAAATTTTCTCTTTATAATATTTTTTGTACCTAGAAGTTGCATTGATTATCTTCAAATATAAAAATACAAATGCAAAAAAATAATTATTTTAAAAATAATTAGCGATAAATTATAAATTATAGTGATTGACAAAAAATATATTTCGTATTATCTGAAATATATGTTTTTTTAAATATGGTTTATCATTTTCTATTTTACATTCCCATTACGCCAATAGAAAATTTTAGAAAGGAAACTTAATTTTTAATTTATAAAATTAAGGCATAGACATCGTATGAAAATTTTGATTACTATGCATAATTTGCAAAATTAAAACCAAAAAATCAAAATATTACTTTAGGAATTCAATTATATTAACTATAAAAGTATATTCAAATATTTTTTGTTTTATCTTCATTTTAAACATTTATTCTTACATCTGTCTTTATTCTTAAGGGTATGTTTATTAATTTTTGTAAGATCAGTTGAATCTGTCTAATTTTTTCTATAATAAAATAGCAAAAAAATATTAAATTCTTTTTTTGGATTGCTATAAATCATCTAAATCAATTTTAATAAATTGAAATAATGTGCGAAATATAGTTTATTTGTAAAATTTTTCAAATCAATATTTAAATTTTCGGTATCAAAAAAATATCATTATTTAGTTAATAATATAAAGTTTTGTATTTATATATACATCAAAATTTTTGAAATTATCAAAATGACACTTATTGTCTATTTTGATCGGAAATTTTAATTAATCCGTTTAAACTAAATGTTTTAGAAATATTTTAAATGTATAATTGTTGATATACAAAAATTTTTTACCATATTTTTTCCTATCCAGAGTTGTTTTTTTACTCTTGTCTTGTCTCAGGAGACCAAATGAATTTTTCTAATAAAAAGACCATTTAGACTGTTTAATAATATTATTATTACCCTTATTTTGAATTTTTGCATTTTTACACATTTTCTTTATACATACTAAAGTATGGTCACAAACAAAAAATAGAAAAATCGTGTCACTTATAACAGAATTGACATGGTTAAAAATATGATCAAGTCACTGTTAGAAATTCTATTCATTATGACAAAAAAATGAACGCGAAAACCACTATATATGATGAATTTTTCGTTAATATTTTATTCTTTATTATTAGATAAAAATTGAAACACCAAAAACGCTATTTTTGAAAATAAAACTGTTAAGGTATAAAAAAATAATAATAATAACATGCGTAGTTCAATCTTTTACTTAAATAAAAAGCTACATTGATTTTCTTTTTTTCAGTAATTTATACTAAATAATTGAAAACTAAAAATTTATATTTATTTTTATCAGAAAACAGTATGTGCACAATCGACGTAAAAAAGTTTCTGATCGATTTTTTTTTGATTCTGTAGAATAAATGTGAAATTTTTATATAATCACAGATAAAGAAAATATTAATTGACAAAAGCACATAGATTAATTTTGGTGCATATATGTAATATTCAATTGTTAATTTTTTATTTTTAAAATATACAGAGTAATCACATCAATCTTTTTAAAGACAATATTAACGTATTATTTAATTATAGAATTCTAAAGATAATTTTTTTTACCAATAAGTGACAAAAATACGTGTGTTAATTGTCTATGATATGAAAAAATATAGCACAAAACAGACAGTTTTATTGAATATCAAAAACTTAAGCACTTGTAGCATTCTAGACATTTCATGATATTAAATTAACAAAAAGATTGCACAATATTCATATAAACTGCAAATGGAATATTCCTTTTATATATAAAGCATAATACAAATATCTTAATTATGTAAAAACAATATATTATAATACGTGTATTTATGTGTATATTTTGTGTAGATTAGCATTAAATGATATTATAATCGGATGGGTATTTCTTACTTAAGAAAAAAAATCATATTTTACCCAACTGATCAATTATTATTGATGTTTCAGTTATTATATGAATTTTTTTATCCGGTTAGTTTTCCTTGAAAGACAGATCTGTCATTTATCATTATGTTTTAACCGAAGATAAAGATAGTTAATATTATATGCATGTTGAATTTTATATTTAATCAAATAGATAAAGAAACGACATAATTTTTTCTAACATTTATCAATTGGGTTTTTAAAATTATGGTGTTTTTGAATTTTGTACATTTTATATATATCTATATAGTATAAAAATGAAATTTGGATATTTCATATTTTTGAAAAGAATATCATGATGAAAAAAATTCTTTTGATCTTCACATCGTCAATAAAGCAAAAAGAAAACCTTTGACATTTAATATAATCAATCAAACTTTTTATATTTATACATATCTGTATTTCTAAACGCAAGATAGAAACTTTTTTATTATATTATAAATCTAGTAGTTATTAAAGCATTTTATATTATTTTTTCTTGCTTCAGTTGATATTATTCTTGTATATTTATGTTTACTTTTGTTTTAAAATCACAAAATTTTTTTCGAGATTAATGAATTCAGTATTTCTAAGTTTATTTTGTTTTTATCTGATAAAACGCTTTTTTTGCTTCACTTTTATTCGAAAAAAAAACAAATACATTGAAAATAATAAATAATAATTAAATCTCGAATAAAATATTATATAAACTATATTGTCGTGATATTCAAGTTTTTTGTTTCCCTTCTATTTCTTCAGATATTATAGCCATATAAATTTTATCCATATTTTTATATAGGTAATAAAGGTAGTAAAATATTCAAAAAAAATTCTTAACATTTTTGGGCTTTCCTTTACGCATAAATTGATATAAAAAATTTGAAAATGAATGATCAAAAAAACCAACAGAATATTTTTTTCACACCAAATAGTTATAGGAAGTTTTTTGCAAAACAGTTATTAACCGTAATATTATGTTTTTTATGGTTTTTATAGATTTATTTCTTTTTTGCAATATTCCTAACATTTATATCTTAGTTATTCTTCATACTTTTTGATTGTTTGATACATCGCTTTAAGGAGAAGTCAGATGAAGTTTAACGTTTTATTTATTTGCAAATTTGCAAATCTTAAAAACCGCATATGACAGCCTTGGAATAAACATCATTATAAATTATTTATGTACATTTAAATAGAATTTTTTATCAAAAAAACGTAAAATGTATTTTTAGCTTGTTGATAGTTCACACATAAATTTTTGTATTTTATGCATCTATTTTTTTTTAAAAAAAACAAAAATTTTAAGCAAATATTTAAACTTTTACAAATTTAAAGATGTTATACAATAATATATAGATGTAAAAAAAAATTTGAAAGATTATATCGCCTGAAAAAAAATAAAAGACTCTTGCTAATTAGATGAGCATTTATGGGTAAAGATCATTATTTTTTAGATTTATTTGATTGATCTTGACGGCTCAACTTTATTCAGATAAAATAACATGATTATAACTGTCACTTATGAATCATCAGAAAAATAAAACCCTGAAGTTCAAACACATTTATAATAATTATAAAATTATTTAAAATATCAAAATCTTCTAAATAAATATTTATTATTTTATTATAATAAAATGGCAAGCATTATAATATGATATAACATATAAAAATATAAAAAAATGTAAATCGAAAGATCGAAAATTAACATTATACTACTCAGAAGTTTTTCTAGATAGTATAATTGCACAATTACAATTATTTTGTTATATAACGTATATTTTATGCTTATATAAGATAATTAGATAAAACATTCAATGAAATTTTAATATGAAAAACTCATAAATTTAATATCGATATATTTGATTATAGCTTTATGCTTCTTTACTATATATAAATGTGATGTAATCATTTATTTATAACGTTTTTTGGCATCAGTGGTAAATCATTTTATACATGATGAGTTTTTGTATAACATGCAATATTTTTAAAATGGTAAAATTAGCATACTATCAGTGAAAAGTAAAAAAATGTTTTTTTAAGTTTTTTTGTAAAGGAATTAAAAATAAAATATTTTCTTATTTTATCTAATTTATAAAATGGGCAAATTTTCTGTTTCATTTCGATTATTCGAAATAGAATTTAATGAAAAAAACATATATTATTTTTTAAAAAAATCACTTTATATTGTTAGGTATTAGCTGATTAGCTGGTAAAGATATAAAAATAGGCAGCAAACATGAATCATGCCAATTGAATAATAGTATTTGTATTTTTTTATATCAAATTCATATTCTTAAAGGCATACTTGCATTAATTTCAATCTATTTATCTAAATAAAAATTTATTTATTTAATAAAATTATTAAGTTCTTCACCATTACGATTACATTGATTAAATACAATTATCATATTTAAAAACAACCCTATCAAAATAAATTTTATATTTTTATCAACGAAATTTCGTTAGTTATTTTATTATTTACGTTTATCACTTTTAATTTAATTTAATCATTTATTATTAAATTATTTTCCTAATCAAATAAAATTACTTTGACACTAATAAACAAGAATTCCATAAAAAAATATAAAAAAAATAAGAATTTTAAATGTCTAAGATTTTTTTTCAAACTGAAGTTTTACACCAATTTTGATTGTTTTGGAATTTTTTTTATTGATATTTTTTGTCTTTTCTAGAGCTTAATTGCGACCATATTTAGAATATATTGTCGAATATTAAATTTTTGGACTTACATTATAGCATTGTCTGTGCGATTCCTTTATTTAAGTTTGCTTAAATCTGGATTTTACACGGATCCTGATCTGTTGGTTCCATACCAAAACACGTTAATTTTTCAGAAAAAAATTTCTCTTTTGTTATCAAATCATTTATCGCTATATTATATACAAAACCACTTTTTTATTTCTGTAAAAATTAAAAATTCACTGGTTATGTGTATAATGTAATGAAAAAATATAAGTAACCATAATATTAAAGCATAAAGTTTGAATAATTTAATAATTTTTTTTATTATGATTTTAGATGAAGAGCAGATAAAATTATCAACTTTTTTTCATTGCTTGTTACTTAGAAATTTGTAATTTAATTTTATTCTTTGTTTAAATTGATTATTTTCTCTTGATAAGGACCATAATATTTTGAGTCTACTAATTGTTACAGGCTCACGACACACAGATAATTGTTTTGTTTTACGTATTTACAAATCGGCATTTCTATCATATATGAGATTGGTCCATATTTGACCAAATAATATATTAAAGTGTCACATATTAAAATACTATAAATATGTTTTCAAATTGGATAAAAATGGCCATAAAGC
Source organism: Edhazardia aedis USNM 41457 (assembly GCA_000230595.3). NCBI lineage: Eukaryota > Fungi > Microsporidia > Culicosporidae > Edhazardia > Edhazardia aedis. The sequence goes on from AFBI03000097.1 coordinate 23,077, forward strand.
TACCAATCATATTTCATGAGATTTGGATGGAACCGATTCACAGCATACTTTTTTCTTTAATAATAAATGAACTTTTTAAGGCTAAATTATATTGTAATAAGTCTAAATAGAATTTTTACAACGAAGAGAGATACCAAAAACTTCAACCTTTTGGACATGAATATTATGAGAAAACACTTTTTCTACTCTCTAAGTAAATACTATATGTTCTAAAGGATAAGGAATTTTGTGAAAAAAAACAAGAGCATAATGCAAAAAGAAGGCGCATCTGCTCAGCTATACATTTTGACGTTAATATTGCTGTATTCATTAGATATACATTTTTTTTAATAAATAATTCAATAATAGATTGGTTTTACTTCTATTATTATGTGCATAATTGTAATTATTTATAAATTTATTAGTTTTAAAATTGCAAATAATTATTGTTGAACATTTATTTAAATTATTTTTAGACAAGATTGCTTTTACATTTTTAGCATAACTTTTTTATTGTATTTCATTTATGGTAATTACATCAAATTGAATTGAATTGTGTTAAATCAGTTTAAATTATATTAAAACTGCTTCAACACTAATCAAGAATAAATTACCATAAAAGAACACATTTATATTGATTTTCCCTCTCAAATGTTGACATAAAATAAATATATTTATCTATTCATCCAATACTTGAAATATTGACTAAAAAAGATAACCATAATGAAGGACAAGTTATCTGACGAGGAAATCGCTTAAAACGCACCAGTAATACTAAGCAATAATAAATATGGTTGAATGATCTGGGACGACCTCATGGTCGACCAGACTTTTCGCAGTTATTTTTGTTGTTTAAAAATGAAGACATGATTTGAAACTCGTTCTATTTATTTAACTGACTATATTTAAGCCTTTTAGCGATCATATTGAACAAATCATATCAATTTGATCACAACGTCAAAACTATCAATATAAATAGATAAAAATTGAATCTAATAATCTCCCAGTTATAAAATGCCAAAAGCATCAAGCTAATCGCACAAATAGAAAAATTTTATTGAAACACCCAAAAAGATCAAACTTTATCTTTATTGCGATCCAAATATGCAACTAATATAAAAATAAATCAGGGTAAAGATGCAATTTTTCTTCACTTCTTTATAAAGCAAATTATTTCGCATATAATGGATAAAAAAAATCGTCAAACTCGTCTGTTTTTTGGGTATATTGTTTCAATATTTTTATGTAATATAAATGAAAAGGATATTGTTATGGTATACTGTAAGATTGAAGACAAACTTCAAGGATATGTGTTAATGATAAAGATTTCAAATGGTTTAAATCAGCTTGTTCCTACAAAGCTTTGCTTTCAATCGCAATAATAGAAGATTTTGACAAATTTTTCTTTTTATGGTTGGCAATACAAGAATTTTATTTGATTTTAAATATTCTAATTCTATAATTCTCCTATAGTTATAGATCCTAAATATATATAAAAAGACTTGTAACAATAGAAAAGATATTTTAAATTATTATTTAATTGATATTTTTTTCATCGTTAGAAATTTTTTTTACACAAAAAAAATAAAGAAATCATAAATGAAGGATTTATAAAACGAGAAAAAAGTAAAATTTACAAAAAATGGTAAATATTCTGTGAAAATGAAATGATTAAGTAAATGAACTGAATAAAGTTGACGGAAAAAGAAGACGTTAATCTGGTTACTTCGGTTTACCGGCTACACCGTTATTAAAAAGTTGTCATTTACTACAGTTAATTCAAAATAAAAAATTATTTTTTTCATTCACAGTTTCATAAATATGCAATTATTTAATTTGTTTATCAACTTTTTTCGGGCACTAAGTTTTGTTAAACTAAAGCAGTTATGTTTAATTGCTGTATTTTTTTATTGACTTTGTCCTATAAAGAAGGAACACTGTTTGTTTTAAAATAAAATTCTAAAAGATTAGAAATGTTTTTGTTGGTATATTTATTATTGTTATTACTAAAATGGTTACTACTAATATCATTACTACTAAAATTATTGCTACTAATATGATTACTTCTAACATTATTGCTACTACTATTATTACTACTACTAAAGTTATTTTTATTATGCAACATTCTCCTTTTTCTTTTTTTCTTTTTTTACTTAAATAACTCTTTGTGATTTTTCTTATCTCTAAAAAATCACAAAAAATCACAAAAAAGTTTAAATATAGAAATATTTTATATTAATTTTTTACGTATACTAATTTCTTTAATTTTTAAAATGAAATTAGTTTCACAAAACTATAAACATAACTTTATTTTTAGAATGTTAAAATATATAAATTATAAACACACTTCTTTAATAACTAACATTAAAATATTGAATATATGTGATACTGTATATCACGGTTTTTGTATCAATTTTAGCATTATTCTAGTATACCTTGTTTATATTTCTCTATCTTAATCCTTTATCATTGCTTCTTAGCCTGAAAAAAAACACGAAAATGAACTACCAATTGGGTTGATTTATCAAAAAATTGCTTAGTTTTTTTGATTAGATATTTTTTGTTTTTAGAAATTCAATGAGTCTTTATTTTTTATTTTAGTTTTAAACATTGTTTGTTGAAATGTTTAAAGAGCATTGACCAATTTTTTGTTCTAATAAAATCTGAAATACTAAAAAAAACAATTTTCTATGTTTTTAAATGTAATTGTTTTAATCAATATAAAATTGATATGCCTTACATTGAATGGAAAAAAATATAACATGTTGAAAATCTACAGTATTCAGAAACAAAACACGAGTACATAGGATATATAAATTTAACAGAAATAAATTATCTAAAAGTGTATCAAGTATATTACCATGGTTTTAAATATTATATAATGGGTGTATATTGTAAGTTTACATCCAAAAACATTTATATATAGTTTTATTAGTTTACTAAAAATACAAAATATTTATTAGAAGCCACCATAATATAACCTATGGCACAAAATTAATTGTTTATAAGTTGTAAATTTTATACACGTTCGGAAAATCGCAAAAAAACCTTATTTAAAATGTAGAAACATAGTCAAAAACAAAAAATTTAGAATAATTCAGCTTTTTAAACCTTTAATTCACCTTTGGTTTGAGCCTAAATATCTGGCTTGAAAAAACAGCATGCTGGAAGAGTCAACGCATTTGCAACACAAGCTGTCTCAATTATATTGTTAAACAACATATTTTTTTTGGAATGATCTTTATTTTGTTTCAAAGTTTTTATAGCACTCGAATAAACCAAATCTTCTTGACTGTAGCTGACAAATTCATTCAAACTTTTTAAATCTTCAGTTGTGAGATTTCCGGAAGAGACATGCGTATAAAATTGTCTTTTGAAATCTTCTGACGATATCAACCCTCGTTGTGTTTTAAGTGTATCAAAAAACAAAATTTTACCTGATCCATCTTCAAAATATATTATCAAATTTTTCAGCCTTAATGCAAGATTATACAAAGATTGCAAAGATTTTTCGTTTTTCTCAATTAAAAAGTGACGAATGAACGCCATTTTGTGATCAATTAAATTATATAACCCATTTTCATGATCATAAGGTTTTTCTGGCAGTGGTCTTAACACAACATATCGAATAGAATCAATGATAAAATAAACGAATCCATCAAGCTCATAAATATCTGTTAATGTAATGCCATCTACCTTTATTAAACGAGATTTAGAATCTTTTTTTGTGTTTTTTTCAAACTTTTTTTCATCTTTTTCAATTGCATGAGCTATTTTGGTTCCAATTGAACAAAAATTTTTATAACTTTTGTTTTTCGCGATGAAGAAAGAGTTTAAATAACCAATCGTGCTTTGATAAAGATCCTCCCCAAGAAGTTCTTTTACTTTTTCCCTTTCTGAATGGCTTAAAATGTCTTTTGCATCAATAGTTTCTAGTTTAAAATTTTCACAAACTGTGACCATTTCTTTTATAAGTGTTATGTATTCAAGGTTGTTTGGAATGGTCGCATCTAAGACCAAACTTGTTGTATTATTATCCGATGTTGGTTTTATGTTACTATTGTTCCTTACAGTTTCTTTATCTTTTATGGTTGATTTATCCAGACCGCTTATATTATACACTCGATTATTTACTGGTTCACTTGAGACAGATTTTTCGTATTCCAAAATCCCTGGCAAAAGCATAGGTCTACGACAAAGTTGCGGTTTTTTACTAACAAAAACACCATAAAACGCACATTCAAAAGCATTTTTGTAGCAATTTTTGATATAATTTTCATAAATTGTACCATTAGGATCTAAACCAATTAAGTTATCATTCAAACATATTGCTAAATTAAAATCCACAAAGAATTGCATTAAATGTGTATTCGCGTTTTTACATCTTTTATGAGTGCAATTAAGTGTAGTTTTTCTAAATTTCTCAACCTGTTTACTAAGTTCATTCCAAAAATCGGAAAAGTCTAAACTTTGATTTTTTAAAGTAATTTCCGATTGACTATTTATTAATGGATTTATTTTCTGATGATTTTGATTCGTTGTTGTAAGATTTCTCAAAGAAATGTTTTTGTTTGCATCATTTAGATTGTCTTCTTCGATTTTGTATTTAAAATGTTCGAAATTCATCTCTTTTATAAAAGCCTGCAAAAACTGGAAATTCTTTGATTTCTCACGAAAATCTTCAAAGTCTTGTAAAAGCTCTACAATTGAGTCATTTGGATATATCTTAGATTTATTCATTTTATTAAGAGTGTTTTTTACTTTATCAAACTTGATTATTTGATCAATAGCATATCTACGGGAGTTGTCTTCTAAAAATAATTCATCATATAATATACTAAACTTGGAAGGAGTTTTAAGCAACCTTTTATCTAGAAATTCTTGAAGAGTTGTATGCAAGTTTTTATATTCTTGCATTCTTGGATCATCGATCTCATTCGCAATAACACACATCGATGATGAATCAAATCGCTTATCAATATGTGGCATCAAATAATTGACTAAAGAATCCACTACATTAACCAATTCTACAAAGCACTCACGAGATTTTGAATTCTCATTTAATTTACTTGTTTCTGTATTAATATGATTTTTATCTTTATTTTTTAGCTCTTCATCCGTATCATCTGTCGCATTCGTACTATCATAATAGTCGTAATATTCATACTCGGTTATAAAAGAAGATTTCTTATTATTCTGATCAACATTGCCTGAAATTACTGGGTTTGCTGTATTGCTTACATCTGTAAAATTTACAACTTGTGATTCATAGTCTTTATCAGAAACCTCATTGGTGTTTTGAAAGTTTGTAGCATTTTGATGTTCAGACGTAAATTCAGTTTTATTTTCAATCGAAAACATAGACTCATTGTAATTGCCCATCGAAAAACTTAGAATTTCGCTTACTTTATCAAGAAAAATAGATTGTTCGCATGTTAAATTGCCTTTGATCTCTTGATTCTCTGGTTTGGTTACTACAACATCATTTTTTCTACTTAAATTTTCGTTACTACCATTTCCAATCGCTAAAGAATCACTTCCTGGTATCATCATATAAACAAACAAAAGAGATAAAAACACCCATACTTGTAAAAATATATTTGGTACAAAACTTTTTTCCATTCCTTGTTATAATTTTTTTTACATCTTATATAGCACAAATGTAATATACATAAATAAAATAATTTATGATATCATGAAATGATTACATCGAATAAATTTGTTAAATTAAATATTTTTAAATTGAAAAAAAAACCTTAAATAAAATTGGGGAACTATATTTTGTGTTTTAAAAAAGGTTTACACAAGCGAAAACACACTAAAAAATTTTTATGAAAAAAAATGTTTTCATAGTTCACTACATCAATTTTTCACAAAAAAATATCAATCTATTCTTGCAAATAATATTTTTGTAATTAAAAAAAATTATTGGTACACGTTTCCTGCACATTATTAAAATGAATAAAGAAATTATATTACATCACACATATAAAGAGCAAAAATTCCTAAAAATTAATATTTTGAGCTTTATATGGATAATGTTTTTTTAGCAGATTGAAGAAAAAATGCCTAAAAAGTCATAAAACATTGGTTAAAAATATACAATTTATCTATAGTATAAACATTTCCCAACAAAATCACCATATACCTTTTCGTAATTTTGTTGAGTTATTATTAAAATTATATTGCAATTATATGTTTCTTTATATTTTCAAAAAATACTAAGTACAATTATGAAGTATTTCGGTTGCGATAAAATGTGAAAAATAGTATTATATTAGTTTATTTTCATCGGGTGCATATTTTAAAAATCTTTTATTGTGATGAATTTTCTTTGCTTTCAATAAAGAAACAATGAAAATTGGTTATTAATTAACATGAAAAGAATAGAACACCAAAAAAATTAAAAAAATGTTTTACAAGTTGGTCTAAATTAATGAGTTTTTTTAAAAAAATATTGCTTTTTGTTGGGCTATATATACGTCTTTAAAATCATTTAACTCAGAAAAACTCATAATCAAGTTTAGGCAACTTCACAATTTATAATTCTAAATAAAAATTAATTATTAAAAATTTATAAAATTTCTTTAATGTCAAGTAATTTGTATTTTCGAATAATATAAATAATTTAATTATAATTCTTGCGACGTAATATTGCTTTCTTTGTGCTTCCTTATAGTCAATATAAGTCGCATAACAAAAATTATCTTTTAACATTTAATTTATTAAGGTATAGCCGGTGTAAGACTTTTAAGAAAATTTTCATAAATAAAAAGAGAATTGTTATTTTGAAAAATCTAGAAGTTTTCTTCCTTAATGTTTTTTTTCAGAGGAAATAACTGTGTGTTTTCCTCTCCGTTTATTATATCTTAATGATCGTACAAATATTTTAAAATATAGTTTATTTAACCTATTTTATCGTCATTCTTAAAATCAATTTTAAGATTTTAGTTTTTATTATAAGCATGCTTTTCTATAGCGAAATCTTCAGAAATGTGGAAAACAAGGACTTTAGTACCATAGTACAAATTTTTTTTACGAAAATAAATATACATTGATGCAATAATTATTTTAAATGAAAAAGCAAATTTATCAGACATTTTTAATAAAGTAGAAAATTTAAAGATTCAATTTCATTAAAACGACAAAATATAGAATAACCAAACATTTTTAGAAAAAATTTGTGCATTAATAATTTATTCAGACACCTTTGAGTGTTATATAACATTGTGTTTTATATTATCTTCCTAAAGCCATTTGCATGATGTAAGTGAAATGAAGGCAACGTAGCGTTAGTTTATATAGCCATGATGCCTCCTCGCCTAAGTACATTTACTGAATATCTATATAATTCTTTTTTTTGGAAAATATACATGGAAAAAGTCTATTTTAGTCATATTAAATGTAATAAATAAATATTACCAGTCTTAACAAAAGAAAAAAAATATATTTATGCGTTACAATTATGAAGAAGTAATCGGAGATGCGTGAAATATTCTTAACAAGTAATTCTTTGTTTATTTTCTTAAATGTACGTTAAAATGTGATTTAAAATCGATTAACTTTGTTTTTTTTACTTAAATTTCGTATCAAAGGAACAAAAATATCATATTTCAAATTTGATTAGATATACCATTAAAAAATTGTCTACAATATATTATAAATATTGGATTTTGTGGATTTATTGTTTTTTGTCTAACGCGATTGTTATTCTTTTCCTCTATTCTACTGATATTAGATCCCTTTTTATACTACGCCCTCTATCACTTCTTATCTCATTGGTTATTTTGTATATAAGCGAACCACAGATACTTCATAAAATATTTTGTTTTGCGGATCCGACCGATCATCCGTAATTTACTCCTTAAAACTGAACCAGTGAACTGTCGAGACTTATGATTCAATTTTTTATATGCCATCACTTGGTTTTTCTTTATTTTCCAACAATAATGAATAATACTTTGCATGAAAAAACTTATCAGAATAAACTTTTATATCCAAAAAATACAAATTAAGGATTGTGACATTATTCGTTATAATTTGATCAAATTCAACAACAATAAAAAAATTGCAATTCATACATATGATATAAATTCATCTCATAAATATCTTAATAAATTTACTTTTTTTGAAAAAGTCGAACAGTTAAAAAAAAAATTTACCTCGCAATTTTAGAGACACCTTTTGTAACTATGAAACTTAGATAGTGTTTCACTTATTTTTTTCATTTAGCAAATAAAAAAATTTTAAAACCTAATGTTTATTAATGTTCTAATCTTAAATTCTTTCGAGTAATATATTTAATTTGCATTACGATTAAAATTTTTTTGTTTGGCTATTGTTATGTTAATGATACATACATATATATATATGTAAATATTGTATATTTACGATATTATTACGTTTTTCTAAATGTTCTTACGTTTTTAAGCATTCACATGTTTATCGATAATATCATTAATTTACTTTATTTTATGGTGTATAGTTAAGATATATAACTTTCTGCTGCATTTTTAAGCAATCTACATTATATGCTTGGTTATATTCGCTATTATTGTGTGTTTGTTGTACTTTTCTTAGGTATTTTAACAAAACATTTTTAAGAAAAAAAAATTTCAGCAAATTTTACGAGAATATTTTGTAAATATCAAGTATATACTGTAAGCGATCTGTGGTACTATAATGTATTGAAAAATTGTTAAAAAATATTCTTCTTTACAAAAACAAATATGGATAATTAGAATTTGGTTAAATATGGAATTTTGTATTTCAATTTCTAATTGAATATGAATTTACTATGTTTATTAATTTTAGTTGTTCCGAAAATATAATTTGCTTTTGGTTTATCAAAAGTTGCAAATTGGTATAAAATAAGAAGAATAAAAAAATGTTGAAAAATATGTAACATTTTAAATTATCAATAGTTTACATTTTTAAATAAAAAATAATGATGAACAAAAATAATATTTCTTTTTCTTTGAATTATAATACTACTACCTTTAACAAAAATATATTAGAATATTATTTTAGGTATAACAAAATACCATGTGAATACAACATGATCACAATTAAAATCATATTTTAAGATACCTTTATTAAATATGTTAGAAAATTTTCCTTTCTTATATTCAATTCTAATTCATATTTTCGTTTTTCCGCCTTTTAGGGTGTTTTTTTATGTAATTTTAATAAATTTTTATAAGTTTCGCTAAAAATTCATTAAAAGATTTTTTTTATCTTTTATAATCTATAATGTATAATTTTTTTAAATCAATTTTTATTTATTTTCATTTTTAACAATGCCTTGTTTAAAAAAATAAATAGCACATTCAATTTAAACATTTTTTTCTTTATCTACAAAATCAAATTTAAACTTGGAAAACTGTAAAAATAAAGATGTTTTAATTATAAATAAATAGTATGTGTTTATATTGGTTCGTAAACGCTTCTAATACATGATCTAGCATTGTGCCAATACAGTTGTACTTCAAGTTTTTTATCGTACATAAATATATATAAATATATTTTTTGGACATTTAAAATTCGATTTGCCAGTTTTATCAAATCTCATTATTTGCAATTACCAGACTATATAATATAAATTTGTCTTTTCTATATTTAAAAATCACTTTCTAATGTTGAATCACATTTAGAACTTTTAAACTCTATATTTTAAATCATTCAACCACACTATTTCGTCAAAAATACACTGATATTATCAATATATTCAGTGATTTCAAGTTTAATAAATAGATTAATACATTTTATTACGCCAATGTTTATAATTTAATTTATATCATATATTATAATTTACTTGACCCAGAATGACTATTTTTTTGTATATAGTGTGTATTGCAAACAATTACGCGTATATTAATATGTGCTGAACAAATTTTGTCATTAAACATTGTGAATGAAATAAGTATCATACAATTTTATTGACTTTATCTGTTTTATTAATTTTCTACACATTGAGTTTTTTTATTCTTTTGCTACATGAGATCAAAATGTACGTTATATGATTTTTTATGCTAGATAAGTACATGATAATAAAGACAGAAAATAATATTTATAGGTGGTTGTTTATCTAATGAACGTTTTGTGTTTTTCATTTCAGAATATTTTCTCAGGTATTTTGACACTTCGATAAATTAACAAAATACGTGAATAGGTTGTAAATGCTATTTTTTATAATAATTATGATTATAAGAATTTAGAAAATCATCTTTAATGTTATTAATGAGAACATAAATACAAATGGACAAACAATTTACATTCAAATGTTTCAATTTTAGTGATCAATATCACTACGATGTACAAAACTAGAATTTTTAGACTTTTTTTATTGTAATTACATTTATACAATAAACATGATACTAAATCAAAACCTTTAATTTTATGCGTACATTTTACCTTTTTAAAAATTTTAATACACACAATACGAATTTTTCTTTAATTAAAGCAACAAATTTGTTTCAAGCTAAATAGCCACAGAACATATAGAAGATGATAAAAAAGAAATGATTTTCTAAAAAAATCATAACAAAAAAATCTATTGAATCTAATATTTAGATATATTTTAAAATTTCATTCAAATTAGCGCAAGAATCACATATTTTTTTCATCAATGTAATTCATTAAAAAATCATTCTAATTGATTTCAAAAATCAAAATTAGCATAAGTAGTTTGATATAAAATTCTGATAGACAAAAAAGTGTATTCAAAATGATATAGCCAGACAGATATAGGTACAAAAAAAACCGGTGATCTTGCAAAAATATCAATTTTCTATAAAATCTACTCTTAAGATCGTATTATCTTAATAAATTTTGAAATGACTTCAGAATTTTGCTAGTACATTTCTTGCTATTTAGAGAATTTTTTGTATTAATTATATTACTTTGTTTTAAATTTTTTAGTTATGCAAAATACAATATTAAATTCATATCTTGTATATTTTTTATTCTTAAAATGTTTTTGACCATATACTATACTATTTATACATTAAGGAATATCTTATTTAATATAATAATCTTTTTGATTTTCTTGCAATTTATTAGTAAACTAAACATTACAAAATTTTTTTCTACAAACAAAATAGTCTGAAAACCTATTAAAATAAGCAGAGCTTTTTTTCTATCGCACAAAACAAAGATCTATTATATTTTTATCACATTAGAACATAAATATGATAATTAATAGTATTTTATAGCAACATATATCCGCTTGAATAATAAACCTTCTTAAATTTATATAAATTATTGAATGATATTAATCTTTAAGTATATATTTTTGAAAAAAATGCATCTTATTGAAAAAAGTATTTTTACTTTTATTAAAATACGCTTTTATGCCGTAAACGAGGATTATTTACTAAAAATTTTTATTGTTGTTTTTGACGATTATATTTACACAGCGATAAATCTCATATTTTCAGTATACTACCTAGTTTTTTGCTAATTTTTTTAATATTTATTAAATAGATCTTAAAATCAATAGTAGTCTTTTCTTACCACAAAAATTTTTTCGTAATATAATATGATAAAATATTTTGATAATAACTTTACTTTTTCCAACAAATGCTCTGTATCTTTTCCATGAATTTTATTGAATAAAAGGTACGAAGATATCATGATGCAAAGTTTGTAACGGGTTAAATAAAAATCCTTTGCATATATCATTTATATTGAACAAGCAGAAAAATTTTCATAATCTTACATTAAAAATTTTAACTGTATTGTGCGAATAACTAAGTACACAATTCTCGCAAAAATCAACAGTATTCTTCAAAAATATTATATCTGATAGTAACTTATCATAGAAATAAGTTTTATAAAAGTAATCATAGATTTACGAATTAGGAATACATATGTTTTTTTTTTATTATTTTTTTGTTGTCACGAAAGTGTATAAAAAACATCAGAGATTTTTATTATGATTTTCATTTTCTTGCAATTTTAATAAAAAGTTACTTTGCATCGAAATTTGTTGGGTTTTATTATCTAGAACAATTTTTTTGTTGGCGCAACTTACGAATTTCATATATATACTTTAACTCTTTGTAGAAGGGAAATCTAAATGTAGTATAAACACCTTAAAAATTGTTGAATGAGCGCTTTCATGTTTAAATATAATAAATTATACAAAATGATAAAATTATATATTAAAATTTCGCATAATAATATTTTTTTCTGCAAACTGTTTACATAAACCATTTAATAATTAACTATATTATTTAAGCGTAAAAAACTGAAATGATATAAAAGGTACAGTATTAATTTTTTTGCTAATCTAATAAAAATTTATCGAATATATGAATAAATCTGATAAAGTTAACAATAAAATTAAATATAACATAGAGAAATATTTGTAATGCCTTTTACAATTAATTTTACTAAAAACATTCACTTATAACATTAAAAATTAATAAAGAATTTCCATAATGAATTCCAATATGAAGAAATTATAAAAACTCAAAGTAAATTATCTGATGGAAATAATTGCGTTGATGATGTATCTACTATCTATGGTCACAAATTATAAATTTTTAAAAATCACAATTCGTGCAATATAATATTTTTTATTTATGTTTAATATTTAGTAGATTTCAATTTTATTCGTATTACAACAATTATACAAAAAATTATTGCAAAAATTTAAGTGGGTATTTTGAAACACAAACAAATTTATCTTAGAAGGCCTATATCTAGAAGGAATGTGAATTTAAATTAGATGAATAATTAAATTAAATTTATTTTTATAAGCAAACATGTATGTGTTTACTTTTATATATTTTTTTCCATCTCTGAATTTTTTTATTATTACTTTAATTATATTAATCTATATAACGAACGAAAAAATCAAAAAAAAATTGATTGATATCAATTAATTTAATGATGGATGTATGTAACATTATCAATAGAAAAATATTCATGAAGGAAAATAATATTTAGTTTGATTGATGGAGGAAAAAAATTATATACATTTTGGTTTTTAAAAATTCGTTGTTCTGTTAATATCATGTTATTTGGCTAATGAATTAATGTTTAAATTAGATATCAAAATTTTTGAGTTTTATGGTATTGTAGCAGATAAACCTAAAACATGCTGGTGTGTCTAGTTCCCTCCAAAAAATGATCCGAATCTGAAAACCCTTCGTAATTCACCAGTTACCTCGCGATTTTCCTTCATTATGCGTATAAAAGGATTAGCAACACTTATGAAATGAATTAAAAATAAATAGAGGAAGAGTGGGATTAAACCATCACCAAGCGAAACCTTTACAGTGTGAATTATGCATAATAAATGTAATTTTGCAAAACACTTCTCATAACAGTCTTTCGCTTTATTCTCTCTATTTTCGCCACTTGATCAAGCAAAAAAGTTTTGTCGGAAAATATTTTTTCAAAATTTTATAAAAAAATTGTATCTATTCAATTTTTTAAGTGATGAATGTATACTATTACTTTCCTAAAAATTATTTACTTATCAAATATGTATACACTGTGTTATGTATGTAATTTAATTGATTGTTTTCGTAATTAATTACTTTCGCAAAGAACGCAGTCAAGTCAAGATTTATTAGGTGATCAAAAAAAGACTGTGCAGAGAAACTTAAATATATAGCTATATTATATTTTTTTGATAATATTTTTAACTTTTTAAAACAAATCAATTTCATGCGAACAAGAAGACAGTAAAGATATTGAAGTTTGTGTAAATTTTGAACGCATGTACATTCAAAGATAACTGAACACCGTGAAAACTAAAAAATAATATTTAAAAAATTTTATCTTATTATAGTGGCAGATTAAAAAAATTATAATAAAATATATTTAAATACTGAAGCACCAAAAAAATCAGTAAAATGTGTTTATTAGACATCAAATAGATTTATAAAGTGAATTTTTTAATGAAATTGATATAGAAAATTTTACTAAAGGTTCAAGAAGGATAAGGTTCTAAGTAAATTGTAAAGTCTTCTGAAATTTGAATTACTCTTTTTCCACCATCAAAAATTGGCAAACATTTATGTTGCCCTGTTTTTATCGGTTTTTTAATATTCTGATTTACTGAGGAGCTTGAATAAAAATGAATATTTGGATTTGTATTGGTAATGTTTTGAAACATTTTTTTATGCTGCAAATCAATCGCTTCATTGTCTTGATCACTAATTATTTCACCTGAATAATCTTTTTCGGTTTCATTAAAAATTTTCCAGTTATACTCAAGCTTTTCTGTTGATTGAAAACTAATGGGATTTGATTTTTTTTCTTCAATCGGTATTTCTGACATATATGAGTAGTTTTTTTGATTGTTAAATCTGTTTTCTTCATCACATTTGTATTTTTCTACAGAATAGTCAATTTTATCGATATGACTAATTTCAGTTGCAAATTTTACTTCAGCGGTGTTTTGAATCATACTATTCGTATCAAACGAAGTATTATCTTGGATCATATAAGATTTTTTTGAATTTTCATCTGTTTTATAGTCGGTATGAAACCAATTATTTTCGACTGGTTGCTTACAAAAAAACATATTTTTTCCTATGTTAGCCTTTCTAGTAACTATTTCTTTTGGAAAATTGATGTCAAAAGGCGAATAATTTAAATTTTGGATGAATCTATCTCGTACACAATTATTTTTTTGTATTTTTTCGGCCAACTGTGTTGCACAAAATTGTTGATATATGCTTGGATTGGTATACATCATATATTGTTGATTGAAAAACTCCATAAAGCTCCTATCCTGGACCAATTTATTTTTTTGTTGATCTCTTGATTTGATTTGTGAATTTTCATATCGGATAGTATCCTCGTGTATTGGAACATCATCAAATAGCAATGAATGATTGGGTTCTTCATTATTTTGGGTTTGTTTATTATAATGCATTGAATTGTAAAAAGATGAATCGAAAGAAATTGTTTGCTGATACTGATTATTTTCTTGTATATGCGTATTTATATGTAATGGATATTTTGGTATAATTACTGGAGAATTTGTGTGATTACTAAAGCTAGTTTTAACACAATTATATTTTTCTTCATTCATTATAGGTTTTTGAGTTGTATATTCTTGTTTAAATTTCTCATCGATTGAATCTTTATAACACCCTGTTTCCTCTTCAAATATATAATTTGAGTTTTGTTCATTTATATGTATTTGATTGTATTTTGCGTTTGGATCAGTATATGATGTAAACTTGTTATGTATTAGAGAAGGTTGGGTAGTTTTAGAAACACTTAAAAAATTATCAAAAACATGTCGAGAATCTATATCTGATTTATTAATATGTTTCTCGGGTTGCATATATTCTTTGTTTGAAACGCTCTTTTCATATGTGTTATATGTTTTATACATTTGGAAAGGATCGGAATCAAGTGCAAAATCACTAGGTGTATTATGCAATTGTCCTTTATAATCTATACTATTTGGTTGTAAGTCATCTGATTGTGCTTGATATTTACAAGTATTTGCAGCATCTCTTTCTGCATTAATCATAGATCTTTCTAAATTTAAATTATGGCTATTTCCGAAAAAATCGTGTTCCCTAGATATTTGCTTGTGCAATAAAATATTAGTTGGACCACTTACTTGTATTTTTGTATAATTATCACACATATGTCCATTATCAATGACATCTTCTTGAGCATTTTTTATGATATCAGCATTGCAAGATGTCACATGCAGTTCTCTGGATTCATTATTTATTTTTTGTTCAGTTTTTTTCTGTATTAGTTGATTATAACCACAAAAAATATTATCACTTTGAAGAATTGGCTGTTGTAAGGAATCTTTAGATTTTTTTAAATTGGGAAGTTTTGTCAATTCTAGTTGATTATTATGTTTTATTACACTTTCAGCCGATGCCTTAAATTGATCTTCACTTAATGTCAAATTAGATTGATTTTCGTTATTATTGGCATTAATTTTACTGTTCGGCTTAACACACATTTTTGTTTTATGACTTTGTGATGATTCAAATAATTTTTTTAATTTTTGCTTTTTTTGCCCACAAATAGGTTTTTGGTTTGAAGGATTAAAAATTGTAGACCCTACTTTAAAATCTGTTTCTGAAGTATTACCAGAAAGCAAAGGAAATTCTTCAATATTTAAAATGCGATCTACATCAATTGAATCTCTTTTAGGATTATTTTCGCTGGTAAATACGTTATCTTGAGGAAAATTCAATATTTCCAAATTCGGCTTTTTTTTTACTATATCACCAAATGTCAAATCTTTCTGCTGTACAACCTGTATTTTTTGATAATTTGGACAACGAGATGGTATATAAATATTCATTCGTCTTTCAATATCAAAATTTTTGCCATTTTTTTCTGATCGGTCTTTATTTGAAGAAAGTGAATTGCTCATGTTTTTCTGTGGTTTGTTGTTTTTTTGTAAAGGATCAATATCGTTGCTATTCGCGACTGTCGATATATCAAAAACACTAATTTTATTTTTTTCGTCTCTTTTGATTTTTATCTCAACTTTGTCTGTTATTATTTTTGCTTTATATTTTTCAACGCAAATTGGCTGTTGTTTTTTTTCGATTATTTGTTTTTGTAAACTTTTAACATCAGTATTGCCTTTTTTAATT
This sequence comes from Edhazardia aedis USNM 41457, assembly GCA_000230595.3. Classification (NCBI taxonomy): domain Eukaryota; kingdom Fungi; phylum Microsporidia; family Culicosporidae; genus Edhazardia; species Edhazardia aedis. The sequence goes on from AFBI03000097.1 coordinate 39,660, forward strand.
TTATTTTGTGTTTTCATACTAGAATTATGAATAACAGATTGTACTTTTTCGTTGTTTTCTTGTTTTTCGTTTGTATTAAATATAGGACCATCACAATTTGTTGAAAAATGGCTGTTTTCGGGCACGACTTTATCTCCTTCGACCGTTTTTTTATGATTAATTGTGAATTTATTTGCTGTATTGATACGTTTACCACAATTTTGAAATATTGAATCATCTTTGTCAGGTTTATCAAATATCTTTTTTGTTTGTTTTGGCATTTTTTTAAGTAAATTGTTTTTTTTATTTTGCGAATCGTTGTCTTCAATATCTGTATTTGAATTGGATTTCCGACTTAACTCATCACAATCTTTATTCGTTACTTCGTAAATGCATATTTCTGATGGTGTTTTTATAGTTTTGTTTAAGGTATTTTCATCTGTTTTGATGTTTTCAGCTGTTACCATAATCGGTAAATCATCACTAGATACAGGAACTGATTCAAAATCAGTAATTTTTTCTGTAGCTTGTTTTATTGATTGATCAACCTTAAATACATTACTGTCGTTATTTTCATTTTTGGTTGAGTTTTTTTTTGTTGACACTGTGTGATTTTTTTCTGCACAACCTGAAACATTTTTCACAAAATTGATCGATAAATTTTGCATCGACACACTTTTTGATTCCTTCTTGCTTCTACTCTTTTGTGTTTTAGTTTTTTTGTTATTTTTTTTCATTAACTTAGTGTTTGGAGTGTCACATGCAGAATGAATGCTTTGATAGTTCTTTGATTGTCTAGCAATGGATGATATATCATCTTCTATAGCTTCAAAATCAAGATGGTCTGGAAAATCAAATGAACAGCGGCTCTTTAAATTAGAATCCAACATATTCTTCCTCAATGTGACTTTATTCTTTCTCGATAATTTGTTGGTTAAAATTTTTTCTTCATTTGATTCTATATTTAAAAGTGTTTTAGCAAATGAAGGTGTTTGTTTTGAATTATATGGCTCATTATTTTCAATTTTATTTTTATTTGCAGCATTTAAACTAGACGTGATTTTTACCTTATTACTATCAAAAGTATCATCACAATCAAGATCAGTTGTGGAAATAAAAGACATCAAATTTTCGGTTCCTATTTCTTGGTCATCAAAACAAACACCAATAATTTTAATTCTATGAACTATTTTCTGCTCTACCATCTGAATAATGTCAAACATCGAAACAAAATACTTGGAAAATGTTTCAGTACAACTATTTTTGGAAGCTTCACTTTCTTTTTTTTGTATTTTAAATTTTTTTTCGTCTGATAATTTATTAATAATATCAAAATATATTGATAAAGCATTTTCTTTCTCCTTTATTTGTCGCTTAGATCGCTCTAACTCAAATTTAGAAGCATCTTTAGAGTTACATTTTATTTCGCACATCATCCCGAACTCATTCAACAAGCAAATAAAATGCAATTCAATATTCCAACCTTTTAATTTTATTTTAGACAACAAATTATATAAATAAATAACTAAATCGTCTTTCAAACCTGCTTGAACGTCAATACTTTCTTCTTTGACAAGTGATATCATTAATAAAAGTGATTCGATTGCGCTTCTCTGCTTCGAAAAAACATCTTTATGGTAATTTTCATATTCATCCAACTCTTTGTATATTTTCCCCACATTTTTTTGGCTTATTTCAGCAACAAATTCTGTTGGCTGAAGACATTTACCTGTAAATTCACTCTCAAACATAAATGAAGATGGTATATTTCCTGAATTAGAATCAAGAAGATAAAATATTCTAGCCCAGGCTTTCTCAAAATATTCTCCAAGAACCATCATATTATATTTTAAAGATTCATATGTGCATTTTGAGATAGCAACGCCTTCTGACGTCAAAACTTTTTCAATTTTTTCTATAAAAAACATAGAATTATACTTGAAATCACAATCAAAAACTTTAATCTCACAATTTTTTTCAGAATCTATACCCATTTCGTAAATTTTTTTAAGCCCAAAGAGGTAATCAAAAAATCTTCGATTAATTGCTTCGTAAACATTGTTATCTATGATATTGTATAACTCTGATTCTCCTATATCTTTTTTTTCGGATTTTGTCTGATCTATAAACTTACCGATTTCGAATAACAGAATTTCAGAAACTAATAGACTAGGTTCAATATGAAATCGTAAGTAAATTTTAGAACCTTGAGGAACTTCATCTATTTGTTTCTTTAAAAAATTAAAAAAATCTCGAACTTGTGTCTCATATGAATTGATAGAATTTAATGTGAAATCCCAAGGAACAGCTTCAAAATGGTTCATATCATACTGTATGTTTGCAAAAAAATCAAAATAATTTATAAAGTCAAATACTTCTATTTTTACATATTTCGCAAGAATCTCAATAACATCATTGCTTAAATAAAAAAATATCTTATTAAAATATTTGTCATGTTTATATATTAAGGTCTCAAAATCAATTATTGGTATTTCATAATCACAATATTCTTTTTCGACAATCAATGAAAAATTACTAAAAACAACATGTATTTTCTCAGAAAGATTTTTGCATGCAATATCAATAAAACAGGTCTTGTCTATAGGCGAAATCTTATTTATAACATAAGATTTCAAATCTAGAAAGCTTTCAATTGCCTTTTTAAAAACTTCGATAACATGATCTTTCAAAAATCTACCTTTGCTTTTCAAATAAACTATATCTTTTTTACAAGCAATTGAGTTTCTATAATCTTTTATGGCCGGCATAAAATTGTCTTTCATAAAACATGTTGCAATATGGTTAAGTTGTAGTTTTAATGATGTTTCAGGCACTAAATTTGTTGCAAATATATATTTGGTTTTCGATTGATAGTCGTATCCTATAATTTTTTTATCAACATCAGAACTAAAAATAATTATCGGTAGCAGTAGAAGAGAAAGCATTAAAAAAAGTGTGGTTTAGAATATTTATATTAAAAAAACAATTAATTTTTTTTTCCTATGTCTAATAAAATTCGTATTTGAAACAAATTACTACAGTAACGTGTTTATTCTATCACCATTAAAAATGGTAAATGATCACTTTGTAACTACTTATTAACCAACGTCACATCATATATATAAATATTATCAATTTTGTACTGATTTTTTTTTTTTGAAAAATTCTCTTTGGTTTATTTCAGCAAACAATGTCACGTTACAAAACGTGTTGAACTATATATATATTTAAAAATCATTACAAAAAATGAAAATGGTTTTAATTATAAACATAAAAACAAAATTTAACTAAACAATCTTAGAAATACTTATGAAAGAAAAAAACAATGATTTTTTTCTATAAATGGAAACGCTTGATTTAACAAAAAATTACTTTTTAAAATGGTTGAAAATTATAATTTAAATGAAAAAAATTACGATGTCTCGATTTGTAAAAAAATAAAAAAAAGTAAATTTCAACAGAGACTGCGCAAGATGCATTGAAATTCTACCGAAAAACAAAAAAATTACATTAAATAGTTAATTTCAAAAATTTAGCGATAAAGATTTGTATACATATAAACTAGAAAAAAATTGCAAATCAATTTGCCAACTGCACGTTTTAAGAAAAAAAAATAAAAGAATAAATTTTTATATATTAAAATAAGAAGTGTTAAATTTTAGTATAAAATAATTTTATCTAACTATCAAATGTTTGAATTACGTTAAAAAGAAGTGATAATGGATCTTACACTTAATTTCATATATATATTCTTTATTGCAGATTTCAAACTATTTATGATTATCAACGTTTAATTGTCAAAAAAAAACATATTTTTGAAGATTAAATAAATATGCGCTAAATTAAATATACAAAAAAAATCCACAAACTCATGCTTTTCGATAAAAATATTGAATTAATTAAATATGTCTTTTACTTTTAGCGATATTTATGTTCGACAAATGGATTATTCTATTAATAAGATATTGTTCCGAACATACAAACAATAATAAAAAAGAATTCGTGCAATAATATTACATTTTATTTCCAAATTTCTTCATTTTTTATAATTTCTTCGGTTAATTTCATCGTCTCTTTATTAGTTAATAAATCTTTATTCTTATCAAAATGCTACCTTCAATAGTTTTTTATAAGTAAAAATATTTTTGGTCCCTTAAATTTTATTGAAATCTAAGTGTAAATTATATTTGCTTCTTATTTTACAACTAAAATCTTTTAACGTCTAATGAATTTGATTTTTCTATTCGCTTATTAGTCAAGAATTTTCGGTTGTTTTTGTATAAAAATTTTACGCCATATCTCCTGTTTTTAGATATTTTGATATGCTATGATTCTTAAATAAATCTCTTGCTCCTAAAAATGTCTATAAAGCATATATCTTGTATCCTTTTACTTTTTATTTATGTCTTGATTTGAACTTAAAATACTAACGCTATGTTAATTGTGGCATAGAAAACGGGGAATATGATTATCTTTGTGGTAGTTTGATCTCCACAATTTCAATAAATATTTAAATTTTCACTAGGATCATATGCATTTTCAGGTGTTGTTGTTTATTTGCTGTGATAAAATAATCTTAAGAAAGTATTTGAATGTTAGATTGCTATTTTTAATCGACAATCTATTTGTGAATGTAGATAAAAACACAGAATATATCCTTAAACGTTTTAAATTCTTAGATTTTCATTACAATGTCACTGACATTAATTCTCAAAGTTGTAAATAAAAATAATTGGGATCTTATAGCAAGAAAAATAAATTAAGTAAATAGCAAGAAGTTTTCTTATGTGGTTATTAAAATTAGTGAATAACTAAAATTGAAAAAATAAAAATTTTTGACACAATTAAGAGGTTAATGTTTAATTATAAAGAAATTTCTTAAAATACATTTACCCAAGCAATTTAAGGTTTATGTGGATTTTAAAGTTCGAAAAAATAGTGTCCTGTCGTGATAAATGTGATTGCACATTTAGAAGCTATAAAAAAACATCTATCATCATTTTCTTTCATGTCTGAATGTTTTAATTTTGAAGAAATAAATATTATATGAATAAAAAGTGAAATAAAATATATGTAATGTAAAATTTTTACACAACAAATTTAAATTGAAAAAAAAATTATAAATTCTATATTTAAAACTTTTTTCATCTGGGAAACTAAATCTTTTTTTAAAATGTCTTTATTAATAGCAAGACTCTTCGTAGATGTTTTATAATCATTAGCAAATATTATTATAAGATATTATTTAACCATCTAATATTTAGAAATTTTTTAAGTTTATTTTTAAATACGATATTAGAAAAACGTTTTACTACTATTATTTGAAAAAAACAATTCATTGCTTTACAAATTAAATTTTCGCCTTTTATATTACAACTTTTGTTTGTAAAATTTTAATTTGAGAACATCAAAGTAACGAGTTCTTACATTTAACTTTAGTTTTAAATGTTTTTTATTAATATGCGTCTAATACACTTTAAATGGTAACAAATGAATTCCTCTTATACAGTTGCTTTTATTTAACAAGTTACAATCATACAGACAATTTACCGATATTAGAGTTTTGCGATTTGTAGGTGTTTAAAAATTTGAGCTTTGCAATCAAAAAAATTATTTTATCAACAAATTAAATAACGTTCTCTTTATTTTAGACGCAGCTTACTGCAAAATTTTACAACAAAACCTCATGATAATAACAAAAAATGTATCAAATATAAGCATTTTCAAGTTATTAGGGGTGAATAATCGTCTGAATCAAACAACTGAATCACATATCAATGAATTATTCACACTAAAATAATTTAGTCAATTCTTTCATGTTTTAAAGCGTTTGTTTAATTAGATAAGGTCGGTAATTTGTTCGTATAGCGCTTTTTGATACTTTATCCACTTCAATTGTCTAGCCTTTCTCTATGGCCATTAAAAAAATGAGTAATTTACGAAAATTTCAAAAGAAAAACAGACAATTATAAAAAAACAAAAATATTTAAAAAGTGTTAGTTTTGCTAGGACTAACGTTAATATTTTGGTTAATTTCGGAAATATTTTTGTGATTCATATTCATTTTTGGTGAAAATAACACACATTAAATAATTTTTCGCTAATTGACATCTATCAACGAAATACTTTGATTTAACGAACTAAATTAGGATTAAAAATAACATTGGGATTGAATTACGACATGCATTATATATTAATACGAATTCTGGCCTTTTAGTTGTTTAATTAATGAAAAACTAACTACTTTTAATATAAACCTTAAAAAGATGAGTTTCCTCTTCTTTCCTGGTCTAGACTCAACAATACGTACAAAAAAATCTGATTTTAGTTCTCTTTACAAAATAACATCTAATATTAATTGAATTTTATTTTACCCTTAATAGACAGAAAATGAAAAAAAAATTTCTAAATTTTTAAAATGAAAGTAAAATTGTTGTTTAATATGCAATATATTGAAATGAGTAAAAATAGTATATTACACAGTAAAAAAGGGAACACTATTTCTTTGTTTTTTTAAATAAAAATTAAATGTTAAAATGTTTTTTAAAATTTTTCTGAGTTCCAAAAGAAAAATATTTTGATTCAAACACAAATGTTCAATTTGAGAAAATTGGTGAAAATTCAGGAGCTAATAATATTTTGAAAAAATTGTGTAGAAATTATTTTGGATGCAAGCTGATTGGCTGGCAAAGGTTTAATTATATGGATGAAAAGTATATTATGCCAAAAAGAATTTAAATAAAAATAATATTAAAAATAACCGAGCAAAATTTTCAAAAGAGAATATTAAAATGATGGCGCATAAGATTCAAACATATTTTAGTATTTTTCAAAATTTACAGTGTTTTTTATGATTGTCATTCATATTGGAAAGCATAGATAATATTTTTTAATGCATATTCCATTCTTAATACGCGCAAAAAAAATATTTGTTATATCTATTTTTATACACCAGTTTAAAGAGATTCTATTTTAACTGATCATTTGCTGTGATTTAACCTTATATTCTTTCATAATATCAGACTAAAATTAACATATAAAACTGTAAATTGAGAATTTTGGTAGTTTTTTTATTGAATTTTTTGAATTCTCAATATATTTATCGTAGAAAATTTTATGTTTTTGCAAAAACATCTAATATATTTTTTTATAGAATATTGTTATGATTTAATATTTGCACGCTGAATGATTTACTGAATTCATTATTGCTATTTGTGTATTAAATCAAGCAAAAATAAAAACAAAAAATTTCTATAGACTTCTTTAAAAAAACAAATATGACAATAAAAAAATCAATTCGATATCATTAATATTCAATAAAACCCAATCGACTCATATTTTAATATATTTTGCTAATGGTGAAATTGTTTTAGGCTTATATATTTGACAGTGGTAAACCAAATACTTTAAGGGGTACTTATATGTTTTTTTGATATATCAAACACCCACCTATAATTCCCTCCTTCCTGCCTATTTAAATTGTCCACAAAATGAACCCATGGTGGAAAATAATTTGTAATATGAAAGTGCTCCCACTTCAGCCTCAGACCAAGACCGCAGGCATTACCCCGGTCCAGGTCTTCCACCAAAGTTAAATAACCAATACAAAGCAAATAACCAAGCGATATTCCACATTTTCTTGCGCCATGCACATTTTCCACCAAGTGTGTACGGCATTGACGATTATGCGTTTTTTTTAAAAAATTTTTTTGTAACATTTTTAATCAATTGCTAGCTTATTTTAAAAATCTTAGTTATATTGATAAAAAATGTTACAATACAATATCATTGTATCTGTTTTTTTATATAGCATATATAAATTTTTTGAAAATTATATTTCAAAGGATTGATCTTAAGACGGTGTTATTTTTATTTAATAAGAATGACCACAATATTTATTCTTTACAATAAATATATATCTTTCATTGTTCATCTTTTCATGATAATTTAATTTATATCATTTTTTCTAGTATCCATTTTAATTTTAACTTTTTTTACAATATAAATTATTAAAATTTGTGATTTTATGCAGAAATTCAAACAAAATAGCACTTGTATTATCCCGTTAAACATCTAAAAAATTCTTACTATAATGATATTGCATAACTATCCGTTTGTTTTAATGATAAAACATCTTTAGTGATAAAAAACACTTTTTCGAGTATAAAAAGGATTTTATTTGACACAAAATATTATATTTTTGCATCTAATCTTTGTCTAACTAAACGAAAATGTTTACAAGTCCTTAAAAATATCTTAAAACCTTGATATAAATATTAGGTAACAACAACAAAACTATTAAGAAAAGGTTGGTAGTAATATAGAATATTTTTTGTGAATTTATTGTTCTTTTTGGTTTTGAATTATTGGTCACTGAAAAATGTATTTAAAAACATTACTGAAATACTTGAAACAGATTATATATTATACGAAATTGCATTCAAAACACTTATTTTTCAGATAAAATGATTGCATTCGATAGTTTAGCGCATAGCAAAACTTTACAGGTTCTCATTGTTTTCAGTCATAATTTTTTTTTATTAACGATATCGATTAAGAAAAACCTTCATTTGTAACTTGAATAGCAAAAATATTGGTTTTTATAGTTTTTTCTAACTGTAAGTTAATTAATCAAGAAATAATGAAATCAAGTTGATTTATATTTGTTTAAAAAAAAATCTTATTTATATTTTAATATTTCGAAATTTATGCAGCTGTAAAAAAATACTAATTTATTCTTTTTCATTTATAATCTTAATTTCCATTTTGCTCTATGTTTGAATTTTATTTTCAATTGAATCAATGTGTCGGTAGAATTTCTTTTATTTTAATTCTATAAAAAAAATATACCTCACCAAAAAAAAACGTGAAAACTCAATAGTAAAATTAATAATAAAATCCAGCCAAGTAAATATTTTTAATCTTTTTAAAAACAAACCAAATTATTTTTCTGGTAGAATAGACAAGTAGCAGAGACAAGGCGAACAAGAAAGACCTATTGCTTGCTTCTCCATCTACTTGTGTTTTGTTAGTGGTCGTAAATTCATTAAGCTGGATCATGACACTCTAAAATTCTATTAAAATTATATTACATAGATTTATTATAAATATAATAATTAAAAAAATCATTTGATTTTTTCATAATAATTTTAAGAAATTTGAATAAAAATTGATTCGAAAAATTTTGTTTGTATCTAAGTCTAATTAAAATGCATATACAAAAAATCTTAAATAGTTTTTGTTTGCGATTTTTTTCATTTTATCAAAAATACACTAATATAACTTTTTCTATGATTTGTATGCATATTTCGAATATAATTTACAATATGAGGTGGTAAAACATATAATTATTTTTTAAAAAACAATTTTTTATTATTTACCCAAATATCTTCCACATAAATCATCAGCAAAAGAAAATATTCGCAATTAATTTTTAGAGCTACTTTTCGAAAACAAAAATGTAAGAAGTCTTACGAAAAAGTATTTCTTTTGAAAACATTTTTTTATACGATATATGCATTTATTTCGCTAATTTTGATTGTAAGAATGTTTAAGAATTTGTTTTAATGTAAAAAAAAGAGTATAATGAAGTGTATTATAAAGCCGCATATGAATTAGATTTCAGCCATAAAACAGCTTTGTAAATTATCCAATGTTTAAAATATCTTCTTTTTGTTATTTTTACAAATTGTAATTAGAAATATAAAGTATAAATATTGACTAGTATTTTATATTTTGCTTTACTCGTTATTATTGGATTTTTCAAATATAAACATTTTGTAGTTCTATTATAGTTTAAATCAATTGTTTATCTTTTAATTTTATACTCTGTGTATTATATAAAAAATTTATACTTTGTAAAATTTTTAGACATTGATTTTTTTTATTGGATTCAAGGATATTTTTTCGAGATTTGATTATTTTATATATACTTATTATAAATAAGAAACACATTAAAGCATTAAACTGTATATAAATGAAATAAAAATGTTTTTTAGAAAATTTCACAAAAAATTGCAGTTCAAAATAATCAGGAAATACAGAGAATAACAAAAAATATATACAAATCTGTGCTATAATAATAGTTTCACTGTTATTTTTAAAATTTTAAAAACAATAGTATCAGTTATTATAAAAAATGTGGAAAAATACAAAAAGAAGACAGAATTATATCTGATAAAGGTTTTTTTATAGTTATTTTTTCAATACACCTTTTAGGACAGTTCTTACATAATATCCACATTACAACGTACAATCACTAATTTATACACAAAAAATAGTTTTAAATGTAGTTTTAAGTTTTTATTAATGTGTTGTATTTTTTTCTATCTGTTGTATTTTTTTATCGAAAAAATGTGTATTTTAAAAAGAAAATATTTTTACTTAAATTTAAAATGGTTATTTTTTTATGAAAAATATACCTTGTTTTTTTTATTGAAAGGATTCAAAAAATAGCTTTGTAGATACAAAAGTCTATCAAAAAGTAAAGGTGTATAATATATGAATAATTTGTTATTTAGAATAAAGAATATAAAAACAATGGTTTATGATGTAATTTATGTAAAAATTTTCTCAGATTTGTTTCTTAATATTTGTTTCGTTCGATATTATTGCGCTGTTCTATGTATTTTAAATTAAAGGGCTAACACAGACATATCTTTTAAAGTAGTATACTTATTTTAAATCTTTATAATCGATTGACTCTCGCAACTTAACGCTTTTTCTACAGATCCTAGCTAAGATAAAAAAAAAGACTTCATACTGATACCTGGATGCAGCAGAAATGATTTTCAATTGATAAGAATAATTGCTTAAGTTGACATATTTGTTCTTTTATGCAGAAGTTATTATTTTTTTTTCTGTTTATGGCTTCATTCTAAATATTCTTATGAGTTAAGTAAACATTTTTATAAAAAAAAATTAGAACGTTTTCTAAGGTTTTATTTTTTTTGAATAATTTAAATATACAATTAACACTAAAAATTAAAAATCTTAAGCATCTTATATATCGAACCATGCGAATATTGCAGTAAATACTATGCACTTAGAAAAAAAACACAAATAATAAATTCAATTTATACTTTTAGGAAAGCAAAATATAAAAATATTAACGAAAGAGAGCGTATATTACTAAAAATCGAAATTGTAACTATCAAGTCCAACGGTTTTTTAATATTTTCATTATTTCATGTCTGGAAAATTCGTATATATCTTGAGTATTGTAGATTAACACTAGAAAATATCTTGTTCAAATAAAAATTACTTTTGTTGTAGTAAAAGTTAGCTTTCATAATATAAACTTTTAAATAAATAGCAAAAAAAATAAATGACATAATAAATAGATAAAAATACCGTCTTTCATAATTCTAAGCGTATTTACTAAATGGTAATATCATAAAATCAAGATTTTTATATATAGTAAAATATTAAAGCTAGTGATTATATTGCTCTGGAGACTATTTTTTGTGTGTTAGAGTTACATGATGTGATTTTCATCTTATTTCTTTGGGGGATTTATATTATGTAAAATATAAAGAGAATTATTTATGCCATAAAATATTTTTAAAAAATAACAATCTAATAATTTGGTTAAACTTTTTTACTGATTGAAATTTACAAAATCTTCTAAAAAATATTTAATGTTACGTTACATTCTTTAAAACCTATATTTTTTATTGGTATCATTTTAAACCAAAGCAAAAAATATTTTTTTTGTAAAAAAAGATTATATTATTCTCAAATAGTACTGTCGAAAAAATACATATCAGAACATAAAATTAATATTTTTTCAAAACAATGTAAATACAAATCTTTATTTTTATAAAGTGCGAAAAAGAATGGTATTTGAAAATTATATCACATAGTTTGTAGTAGTATATAAATTTTCAAAATTATCTATGCAATATTTTAGCAACGTTATCAATAGATTATAATAAGATAATTATATTTTTACGCATTCTTTTTCTTGTAAAATTATAATTTTTATTAATCAAATATTTAAATAACGATTATTATTGCATATTATAAAAAATTCTAAACATTATCTTAACAACTAAAATCATTAATTTGATGAAAGACATCTTTTTATTGGGATTAAAAAAATAAAAAAGCGAATTTAAGACCATCCAAAAGATGAAATTATGAAATGGATACGAAAAATAAACACCGTATAATATAAATATTCAATAAAACAACTTTGCTGTATTTACAAAAACTTTGAATGTTTAAGGTCTATTTACTATTTTTGATTTTTCATTTATGAAGAGATTAGATGTTGTTTTCCTTCGCATAAAAACAAACAGTTTAATATTCAAAATCTCAAGTAATGCAAGAAAAATTTAAATATATACATTTTAAAATCATGTTTATTTCCAGAAATAGAGTATACTAGAAATTTTTCCAATAGAAAGTTCTCAGTCCTGAACCATAATTTTTTTTAATTAAACAACAAATTACAGATCTTTTTTTATTGAATTGTATAGTCCTTATTGTCATGAAAGTTTAAAAGTAAAGATTTTTACTTGTTTTAATGTACTATTTTGCATAAAAATGCCATACTTTTGTGACATAAGGTCACAATAGTTGTTGTTGGATGCGCATCTAACTTTGTATACTATATTTTTAAATAAAAAATTTTGCATCAAAATCATATATTTGTTATTTTTTAATCAATTTTTTGGCAATCTACTAAAATAAACGATATTTTAGTTTTGAAAAGTTATCAAATATATTGTATAAGTAATTAAATAGAACTAAAAATGATCAAAAAAATCTTAATTTTTAAAAAATATCATGTTTTACATAAAGTTAGTTTTGTAATCAATAAATAAAATAAAATTAAAATAGTGATATACAATAAAAATTTGAAATAAAATACTATTATTTATAATTTTGCATGTTTTAAATTGTTTTTTATACACCTCAAATTACATCTTAAGAAAAATTGCCTACAATTTTTTTATTTATTCATAGTTTTTTATTTTATTATTTTTAAAGTTTTTGTGGAATTAGAAACAAAAATTTACGCATTTTCGACCAGTTAAAATAAATATATTTTAGGTTATTTTTTTTATTTTCATATATGTAGATCGATAGCATTCAATCTGTATATTTTATCAGCGAATGATATTTATCACATTTAAGTAGAAATTAAAACAAAAAATAACGCGAATATGTTTTTTTATATACCCTAAAAACACTTTTTATACGATTATCTTTTTTTATAAAAATTTCTATCATATGAACGCTAAGTATCTCGATTGAAATTAAAGCTATTTTAGCTATAGTTTACAATCTTTTTTCTTTGATAGAATATTCGCTTGATTTTTTTGCTATGTAACAATCTACGATAAAATAGCAAAATCGATATGAAATTGCTTTACGATGCCGGATCAAGTCCTGAATTATTCAAGTAAAGCACATATATGGAACGGTAGTGTAAAAACAAGTTAAGCGGAACTGTTCATTTATAGCAGCCCTGTGTGCGCAAACTGTGTCTGTGATCGGTACTCTCTGCATTACTTCATTTTTTACGTCATTATCTATTTAAATTGGTTGAACACCATTAAATATTGCTTAGAGGGAACTTTAGGAGGTATGAAATGTTTTAAATAGTCAACAGGGGACCGATAATTTGCAATCAAATGAATGTGTTTTATCACAATAATATAGTTAAATTTTTTTAAAATTGATTTTTATATAAAACTATATATTATTTATTATATATATTATCTATTCTTTATGTAAATTAACACATGGAATAACATAAAAAAATACGTAGTCATTTTTAACATTTTTTTTAATAAATATAATGCATAAAACTTACTTAGATTATTATTTATAAAGAATTAGCAGCTAAATATACAAATAACTGAATAAATTTTTTTTAATGAAATTTATAAGCACTGAAGCTATAAAAAATATGCAAATATATTGTTATAAAGATAAGATATGATATCCTCATGGTATACTAAATGCTTAATAAAGTAAATTAAATAACTAAAGTAATTTTTGGATAAATATAGTTTTGATAAAAAAAATATATAAAAGTTGACAAAACTATATTTTTTTTGGTTGTTCTTGTCCAAGAATATATTTTTTTTTCATTTTTTACTATGAAATATATACCAGAAATCTATTCATTACCAAAATCAGATATTCATTATAAAAAAACATATGATTTAGGCTATATTGTAAACCATTTTATAAAAAATTTTTACTCCACAATAAAAATTGAGATAGCATAATGGTTGCCCGTAAAAACTTAATCGGGAAAACAAAAAATTATGACTGTTTTCACAATACTTTCCTAAGTAAAAATGTGTTTCTTCTTTATAAATAAAATTAAAAAAAAATTATAATTGTCAGGATCATCTATAATAACATATAAATTACGTTTAATGTATAAATTTTTTTTTTTAAAAAAATCTCTAATATGGCATTCTTTATTGTAATCTATTATTTGAACTGAAAATAGAAAACCTAGAAAATAAAAGCTTTGCATGTTTTTGATGCATATATATTAAGTTTAGAATCTTTATTAACCTCTGTCTTAATATTTTGAACCGATCACTAAATCTATTCAAATGGTTTTATCTCATCAACGATATTTTAACATCAAAAACAAACAAACAAACTTAAATCTTTATATATCAGGTTATACCAATTTTTTATATAAATATTTTTATTATTCAAAGACGAAAATGACCACCATAAATTTTTTATTTTATTTCGAATAAAATATTTCAAGATAAAATATACTATATATTTTCACTTTTTATTTATTTAATTAAAAAAATACAAAACATTTTAAAAATCAAGTGATAAAAATTGTAAATTTTCAAAAATATCTTGAGTACAATTAATACTTAGATAAATAATATTCCCATTTTTAAATATCAAAATTTCCAAATAGTATTGTACTTAATGCATTTCATGGTAATTGTGAATTATGATGCAATTAAAATTAAAACATGTTTATTTGTTTTTTTATGAAAAAATACACACTTAAATAATCTTAATACACGAAAAAATTTATATTATATCTTTATTAATGGAAAATCATTTATAAATATCTATATATGGCAATAGATCACATGGAAGCAATTGTAGTATAATAAATCTAATTCTTGTGATTTCAACTATATAACAAGATTTTAAAAATACTTGCAAAAAATATTCTAACTTGAATTCTGTATTTTCAAGATCATTGACATCTATGAAAGTCAACCTATCTAAATTTTCTAGTGTAGTTAAAATGCGTTTTAATGCTGAAAGGAAAAAATTACGCACAAAATCTAACATATTTATGCCGATGCTGTTATGTGTTGATTGATCCTGACATTTTTCAATTGCCATCTTTTCTTGATATATTTGATCTGTTGCATTACAGATTTCGCTTTCGATGTTTGCGTATTCATTGAGATTATAGGTGTTAAGATATGTATAAGTACTAAGACTATTCGCAACATCCAAAATTTCGCTACTTAGGTGCGAGACATCAATTGAATGTTGCATTTCTTCGCCATTAATGTTTTTTTTACCATTTTCCTTGCTATTTTTTGTTTGTTCCATTATATAAAGCCGTAAAAAAATATTATAAAGACTGTTCAATCTATATTCAATTATGCTAGAAATATGCTGAGTTTCAAATTTAGCATGTTTTAAAAGCGGTTCTATACATTTAGGGTCAGCAAATCCAAACAACATCTCAATATACTTATTTTTAATATTCTGCATTGAAAACATTAACGATTCTAGAAGATTCATATCAGCCGCCGGTTGTTCTTTTTTATTAGAAAAAAAGTTATTGGAAGAAATACATGTATTTTTTTTTTCTTGATTTTGGATCTCTAACGCAATTTCTTCATTAATACTTTGAATAATTGCGTTATTTGTTTTAAGGTGCATTCCAAACATATCATAATCACCATCTTTGTAATTATATCGTGGTATATATTTCTCGTTTGCACAAACCCTATAAAGAAATTCGTATTCCTGTTTTATTGTACTTAAAATATTGCTGTTTTCATACATATCATAAATTTCGACGAATGAAGCATTATTATTATCTCCAAATGGAAAATTTGCATCATAATCATAACATATTTCACATGCTTCGGAAAACAAATTACCTTCCCCAACACATGAATCAAGATTTTCACAAAATCTTGAGTCAAATATAGTATTAGAATCTAAGCTATTTGCATTATAGAGTTGAACACCAGATTGATATCTAAATATTGCAACAGTACAAAATATTGCAGAAAATGCGATGGTAGAGATTATAAAAAGTTTTTTATTGTGTTTTTTTAACCATGTTGTTGCTTTTTGCCAAAAAGATACAGTGTTTGCCGTTTCATCGATTAACAATGAATATTGGATATTGGTATCTGATGAATTCATCTTTTCGAATGCTTTAAAACTTGAAAGGGGTAAAACAATTTTTTTAACCGTAATTTCTAAAAATTTTTTATATTATTTTATATTTTACGAAATATAGAATCAAGCTTTTTTTAATTTTCGCAAATCAACAAACAGTTTAGTTTAATAAAAATATAATATAATTCTCTTATTATAGATATATCGTTTAAATATTAACGATATTGTTAATATCTTTGTTTAAATGCATTTATATTGAATTTCTTATTATAGACTGAATTTCAAGAAATCAAAAACATGGATATTTTTTTAAATTTCATATTTAATTTTAAAAAAAATAAAAATTTAAGTTTTTTAAAAATATTGCTGCATTAGATTTACATATAAAATAAACTAATTTACAGAAGCTGAATTGTAATCATTTTTGTTTATAGCCATAAAATCATTAGTTAAAAGTAAAAGTATGATTTTTTGTTTTCTTATACATCTTGTATGAATGTGTCAAAAATCAAAAAATATTGAAATTTCGGAATACTAAAGTTGATAATTTCTGTTACTTTTTTTAAGTTTCGAATAAAGTATAAATATTATGCTTTACATAATTTCATAAAAAATCATGAATATTATGCTTTTTTCCATATAGTTACATATAATAAAAGAATTTACACAAAATTAAAAAAACATGAATTTAAACATATGAAATACTCTTTTGACTATAATTAAAACGATTAAACGCTTTTCTATCGCATTAAAAACATTTTAAATTTTTTATTTTGTGATATTTTGGTTTAATTCTATATTTTTTAGAATTATTTTCATAATTAAAAAAATTCACTATAATTTCAAGAAAACTGATCAATTCACAAAAAAAAATCTAAGCCTTTTATGATAATAATGCTCGTATTTAGAAATAATATTAGTTTTGAATTTTTTTTCAAAGAAACCCATGCGCTTTAATAAATAATTATAAAGCTAAGACTATTTACAAACATGAAAAAAGACTAAAAGTAGCTCTGATATAATGTTCCCCTAAACAACAATTCAAATAGTTTTTCATTACTTCTTATTTATTCAAATACTAATGAATTTGTGTTTGGAAAGGAAAAAACAAAATATGACCAAATTAAATTTAAGCCCTTAAACATAAAAGAGATGAAAAAAACTTAAATATCAAAAAATGCGTTTTTTAACAAATTTATAATTTATTTTTTATGATATTCTACTATTTTTTTAATTTATTTTTCTTATAATCATCATTTAAAAAACCATGAAAAAACACGCCAAGAAAATTTGTAAGATATTCAATGGGAAAGAGGCAATTGAAAAACATTGTTGAAGGAAATTAAAAAAAATGTTTTATTCTCATATAATCCAACAACAATCGATTTAATTTTCCATTCATCGTCATAATATAATAACGCAGTCCGAAACTATCAAGGCCTTTTATCTATGAAGTCCCTAACAAAGAAGTACCTACGCACGGGAAAATACAACAAAAATACAAATAAAGAAAATATTCATGCGTATAATTAATTTTATATTACAGGTTTAAAATGTTATATTGTAAAATTGATCTTCAAAAAAGAATATTTCTAATTATTCTTATTTCAAACGGCAAATGTATTCTTTGTTTGAAACGAATTGCGTTTTTGATAATTTTTTTTAATACACAATTTGAAATAATATTATAATTTAGAAAATTTGGTGATAAATCAAATTTCATGGCCATTTTGTAAATTTTTATTTTTGCGAATTTTTTCAATATAAAATATTCATTCAATAATGATTATTTTTTTTCAAAAAAGATTCAAAATTTCAAAATGCTTAAAAATAAGCATGAAAAATTTTTCAAATTATAAGATGAATATTAAAATATGATAAAATAACATTGTAATATTTGGAATTACTATATTACATTATTAGAAATTACATTAAAAAATCTATTATTTAATTGATAGAAGATAGTGAACCTTTAAGACTTCAATACTCTAAATTATTCGGTATCCATCGGATATCTACTTGTTTATTATATAATAAAATAATAGAAATCATCTTTTTTCTTTTATTATTTACACAGTATGAGTTTTTTTATAATAATATTATAATTTTTAAAAACATAAAAAATATTGTGTTATATTATTATTTTTATTGAAATATAAATCCTAGTATATTTTTAGCATAGCTTTTGCTTTTTTTCCATTTAGTTAATTCTTTGAAATCGTGTCAAATGTGTTTAAATTCTAGTTAAATTGGTTCAATATCAATTTTTAATCATTTTTTAAAAGAGCACATTTGTTTTATATTGCCCATAAAAAATTGGCAAACAAAGATTGTTCCGAATTCTATTACAATACGGATTATGACAGATAATTTTTTTGCATGCCAAAAACTATCTGTAAATCTCGATAAGATCTTTTTCTCTCAAAACGGGAATCTTTTTTTAGAACCCCTTTTCATTATTATAACTTGCTTAAGATACAAATTATAATTATAAAAGTGTTTTTTTAAAGATTGAGAATTTCGTCAGAAAGTCAATCCGTAGTCCTTTTCATATTTCGTAATTAACACTACTAATACCTATTTTTTTAAGAAAGATATGCTCAGCAATTTAAGATGTTATTAGTATTTAATAAATTTTTTATAATTTTTGAATTCATTCAAAAAAATATAATTATTAGTAAAAAAAATACAATAATTATTTATAAATTACGCATTTTAGCTTTTATCAATGTCTATCTGAGCAAAATTTACTTCTATATGTGTTTTTTATCTTGAAATTGGTTCCAATTTTTTGGATGAATTTGTTTAATCATAAAAATTTTTTAAAAAACTCAAAATTTAGAACACATTATTTCACATGACATTATAGTCGGCAGATTTAGTTTCGTTATATTTTTCGTTTGTGTTCTAAAAATAACAAAATATATGTTTTGAATTATCAAAATTTTAAATTCAGAATATTTGTTTTATATTATAGTCTTTGCTAAATCTCAAAAATTTAATAACAAAACTATGTTTTCTTGAATATAATGTATATTTTTATTATGCATATTATGCAATCTAGATACTTTGTATTATGTTAATTTCTTATAAATTGTAGTTAATGTATTCAAAATTAAAAACATAACTATTTGATTATATTGAAAATTTCAATGTGATAAATTACATTGTCGTGGTAGAACAGGATAAATAAATATTTTAGTTTGTAATATATCTCAACTTGTATCTTGTGTACATTCTATTCGCATTCACGGTTTTTTTTTTCAAAATTATATTTTTTTATAACTCAAATTACGTCTGATGCTGAATATTAATGTGGTATAATATACCACATAAAACCTTCATTAAATATTCTAATAAAATAAATGTTTAGTTTGGAATAGAAATTAGTAAATATAATTAATAAAACAACATTTAACATTTTTTTACAATATATTTTTTAATATACGATATTTCCTTTTAGTGAACGTGATTATCAGAGAGATAACAAAAATCACAGAAATGTATTTAAATTTAAAAGAAAAATAAAAAAAGAGAAGAAATGTGTATTAGATATAGCAGTAGTAATAGTAGTAGTAATATCAATAGTAACAGTAACAACATTAATAATATTAGTGATAAAAATAGGATAAAAAGTGGTTATTTTAATGACTTCAAAAATATTATTTTATATAAATATAATAGTAAGGAATGTTTTAGCTTTCTTGAATTTGCTTTTCAATGTGGTAATGTCCCAGTGTTACAGGACGATTAAAAGTTAGGTTTTTTTAAATCTTACAACTATTTACTATGATGAAATATTTTGAGTTGCAAAAAAAATAGAAACGTTATTGATTTGATATGTGCAATCTTTTGTTAAGGTTTTCTCGATTACAAACGTTCTTTTTAATTAAACATAATCATACTATTTTCTTACACCAAACTAAATTAATCTTCTACATAGAACTAGCCTCAACATATAGTAAATTGTTTTGAAATGAAAGATTATATGTATGCTGCACTCAACGGGTTATCTGGTTGAGTGGCGTGAAAATAAAAAATAAACGAAAGATTGTAGCAAAACGATTTTTGATGTGATTATATCTATCAGTGCCGGCGTAACTCTTGCGGTAGCTTTTTTCAGACTATACATCTCTTTTAATAGTATTCGTTGAGTTCCCTCATCTGTGGGTTCATGTTATTTCCCTTTTATAGACTTAAGGAGGAAAAATATGCGAGGAAAACTGTTTTTTGCAGGTGAAACTAGTATATTGGGCGCAATATATGTTTTTGTACTACCTTTTGCCACAATATATTAAAATTTATAATTTTTTGAAATTGCTTTGTTTTTTTTCGATTTTGTAGTGTTTCAGTATAAGCGAAATTCTCCTTCAACAAGCAAAAAATCCAAGAATATAATTTTTATATATTCTGTTTATGAAAATTCAGTTTTTTTATATTTAGAATCGAAAAATTCGGAACAAAAACAAATATAAAAAGAAAGGTTGGATGTGCGCCTGCGACCTCTTGATCGACCCGACTTTTTGGCACTTGAAATATTATAGGAATTTAAAAACATGTAAAACTCGTTACTATGTATTTATTAAGCTTTATCAAGTTTTTTTTTATCAAATTGGACTACTCGTCACAATCTGATAAATCACTTAATGAAGTCGAAGAAATATTTACATCAACAAATACCTAAAAATCTTCTCTTAAACAATCAAACAAATCAAGTAAATGAGATTCCAAAAATGTAAAACATCAAAACCATCAAAAACACGAAAAACAAATAAAAACAAATGACAAAATAACCCAATCATACAATGGTTATTCAAAACACAGTGACGACATACAACAGACGTAAAATAAATAAACAATTATATTCAATATACAGTAACTTAAGAAATTTTTAAGGCTACGAATTTATACAGATATTATCTTTATTTTTACAAAGGCATCTGTATTTTTTTTATATAGTATAAAATTTGATTAATTGTTCGAAACTTACAATTCTTTTAATTTTTATAATAAAATTTTACAGAAACGAAGAGAAAGGCATGTATTACGCATGAATAAAAAAATATGTGTTTTAAATTCTATATTATCACAGATCTAAAAATATAAATGTTAAATTTGCGTGGCAAAGTTTATTATACGAAACGTAAAAAAAATAAGAGGTTACAAAAATAAATCGAATTTAAGGTATAAAAAGAGTGACCACTTAAAAAAGAGTATGAATAAAAAAAATCAAAATCAACTAGAAATCTTTAAGTTTAATCGTATATTTCTTATTTCGACTATTCATAAAGTAATCTTGCCGTTTTCGCCATTATGTAACAATATTGTACATTAACTTGTTTTTATTAACGTTTTTGATATTTTTTTAGATTTATAAGTCGACTTTCACATAGATTAAGCGTTTTTCCCACACTTTTTAAAAAAACATAGTCGATTTTTCTGATGGCTAGTTATAACGAATTTACCTTCTATCTAAAGGTAAATTCAAAAAAAAACATATTGATGGATTGAAAAAAAAATAAAAAAATTTCTAACATGTTAAAGTGGTGAGATACAAGTAGCATAAAAAGAAAATATTGAGTATTAAAAATTTATTTTATATGATATATAACCCACTTTTTAAAAGTATTATTTACAGACTGCAACCTACAATAATTTGGATTTGGATATTTTTTATGGCATTGTAAATACTATTAACAATAGTTTAAATGCTCTTAAAAAAACTTAAATTTTAGTTCTGATGTCGAAATAAAGACCTTAGAACTTATTTATGCATCTTTTTCACGATAAACTATGGTCAAATTAAATGATATTATGGCATTTCACAAATAAAATTTCATATAATTCGACAGCAAAAAATTAATAGGATATTCAAAAAAACATATAAAATGTGGGAATTCATTCGATATAAAATATATGAAAACTAAAACATTGTTATAAATAAAGATATATAATAAAGGAAAAAAATTACGAAACAATACAATTATACACAACACATTCTAAAAATATATTTTTACAAATGTGTGCTTTTCTCGCATTATTACATTTTATATACCACACATGTACATTAGTATTCAAGTTGTTGATATTCTTGTGTATTTAAATTAAATAAAGGTTTAATTTTTGTAATACTCAAAGAGTAACTGATTAAAGTCGCAACAAAAGATATTTGCATCAGAAATTTTTGTATTGTTTTTTATATATATATACATCTTTTTTTGGGTTTTCTGAATTATCACATGTGGCTGCTATAAGTTTTTAGTAGCATGAAAATTTCGTCTCATTTTTTGGACATATTGTTTGTGAATATTTAGCTATATGTAGATAAAATGCAATAAATTTATAAAAAAAATATTTTTTAAGTCATATATGTAACACGATCTAAGCGGTTATGCTAGAAGTTTGACAAATGTTATAATTAAGAATTTAGAATTTTCAGTTTATATTGGTAGTTTAGAGTCACAAATGTAATAAGATCAATGTACCTTATATTTCATATTAGAATTAAATTAGATATTGTTGATAAATAGTGTTACAAATGAAAATTTTTGCAATGTGTCAAATATCTATTCAGAAAATTGATTTGACTACAATTCAATATTACTAATTAATATTATTTTGAACTTTGCAATGACTAATGCAAAGATTTCTAAGATTTATTTTTATGAATAGAATAAATATTATAAAAATCGGAAGTTGTAATATTTGAATATTTATTTAAAAATTGACGGATATTCTGGAATCTCTTCATGTGCTTTCTTTTCCAGATGTTTATATATTTTTATTTGATAAATTACTAAATTTATCACAATAAAAAAAACAATTAAAAGTTCACAAAAACTCATCTAAACCTCATTAAATAATTATTAACAAATTATTTTTTTTTATCTATTATTTATTTATTTAAAATATTTATTAAATTTCATTATCTTCTTTTTAATACAAATCTCAATTTTTTTATTTAATGTTTGAAATTTAATAAAAATTACTTCACTAAGTCAAATCCAGATTTTGGTGACAGTGGAAATTTCTTTTATATCATTATTATTATTATAACAAAAGCAACTAATTCATTAATTTTAAATTTGGTTTGTGCTCAAATTTTTAATGCTGAAAATGATATCGTTTATACGAAACGTTCTAAAACAATACTATAAAAATAATAAACGATTATCAAAATTTCTTTAAAGCTGTAATGCAAAAAAATGTATTTTTAACTGAATTCATAAAAATTTTAATTAATTTGAAATTGACCGTATTAGGTATTGGGTTAGTTGTAGCAATTTTTTCAAAGTTCTTTTTTATCTTATTATCTTTCTAAATTCGATATTTTTTTTCCTTGCTATGTCTTTTTGTTATTTACTTCACCATCTTTTCTTCTCTTTTCAAAATTATTTTGTTTGAAATTTTTATTTTTTGTTATTGTTAATTAAATGACATGTACAACAATTATTTAGCAATTTTTTTTATAGAAACATAATTTATTATACTTTTATTTCTAATATGCTATGAATGATATTTGAAGTAAATAAAGAAATAATCTTTTGTTCTATTTTAAAAAATAATTCAAAAGTAAAATTATAATCAGTCTCTCATTTGTTTTGCCTTTATTAGGGGGTATTTTATGCCAATAGGTTTGATTAACAGATGGCTATATAAAGCATAGCTATAAAACACTAATAGTGATTATTAATAATTAAAGAAAAATTCAATTTCTTGATTATATGTCTAAAAACAGTTAAGAATATGTCATCACCGCATGAAATTTATCGAAACCAGCAATTTCGAAATACCTGTGATCACAAAAAATTATATCGGGCAATTTATAAAATTGTAAACGTGAAAACAGAAATTTAGGCTTTGAATTCTAATTCATAATAAGATATATTATAGACTAAAATTTCACTATCCGTATTCTTCTTTCTTTTTACAAAAAAAAAGCTGTTTTTCTATTTATAATATGATTTTTTTATATTATGATATTTTTTTATATAAAAATTCGATTTCCCGCGTTGTGTAATATTTAAATTGTTATTTATTAAATTTCCCAAATTTTATATTATCAAAAAAAAATTTTAAATGAAACAGCATTACTGATGGATAATGATATTTATTCGTTTATATTAACATGTTTAATATCTCAAAAAGTCTAAAGATTTTTAAAATCAAAGTTATAAATTTTACAAATTAATTTAATGTATATTGCACATTATACAATAGCTAAACAGTAACCTTTGATTTTTGTAGTAAAATATATATCACAAATGTTTTAAAAAAAACAAAATAAAAATAAAAAAATAGATATTATGTTAATAATTAAAATGTTTTTTTAAATTATATTTTAAACACACTTAATACGTATTTATCCAACATTTTTTATAATATATGAAGTTTATATTTAAGATAAACATTATTATTCTTATACATGTATTTGATCAG
This sequence comes from Edhazardia aedis USNM 41457, assembly GCA_000230595.3. NCBI lineage: Eukaryota > Fungi > Microsporidia > Culicosporidae > Edhazardia > Edhazardia aedis. Next base: position 64,458 of record AFBI03000097.1, read on the forward strand.
CAAAAAGATTTACTATATTTTTGTTTATAAACGGTATTTTTTTATTCGATTTTCAAATTTTTTTGAATTCTCTATAACAGAGTCAATTTTATATCTTTATATCTTTTTTTTATATTTTTTTTTAATGGATTCAATAAAATGATATTATTAAAACATGTATTTAAAATATAGAATATTTATGTTATAAAATTGAATTTTTAAAATATTAGACAGTAATTCAAAAGATTTACAAAATTTTGATGAGTAAAGCTTTTATACAAAATTTTTAAATACAAAGTGATAATAAAAGCGAAATCAATTAGTTAATGGGTTTCCACGATTTTAGCTCAAAGAATTTTTTTTTGAAAGAAATCAAATAATAATATACACTAAATAATCATGTATGGCTGAAAAAAAAATTTATAACTTTTTAATTATCCATGCATAAGTGTCTTTTCCACGAAAAGAATAAAACAACATATTAAAAAAGTTTTTTATGCATGAATGCAAGATTTTACATAAGATCTGCACTTAGTATGCACTTTTATTCTTAAATTCAACGCTTTCAACGCTTTTAAAATTAAAAATTTTTTATATTTATTTATGTTTATAATTTTGTTAAAATATTTTTATACATAGTTTCGACTTAAAATTTATAATGTTTTTTGCTATTTTTGAAGTGTAAAATCTAAAGAATTTCAAATTTTCTTGCTATATATAAATATAACACATTTTTTTTAGCTAAATTCTTTTCAAAGAAACCTTTTTTTCTAAACGTCTTTAAAAAAACACACTATCATTTATATAACTCTTTTTTATAATATCGCACCGTAAAATTATCAATATATGACAATATGAAATTATAATTGTATAAATTTTTATATTACCTGTTATAAGCAGAGCTAACATGTATAAAAGTGATGAAAAGATCATTGGAGTGAAATAAATCTGCTGAAGGCGACTTGCCTCACTTTTCCTGTGGAAAGTTATCTGTATAATGTAGTTGGTAAAACGTGGAAATTAATTAGAATGTGTTAATTTTATATATGACGTTGTCAAATAAAGAATAAATTTAAGTTTAATTTTTAATAAATTTCCAATTTTTATTTATATCTCTATTGATTTAATATTCTTTCATAAATTTATTTACCCACGTCTTCTTATTTCTGTTTGTTTTGTAAAAAGGATGAGTGTTTTTTATCTTGTTTAGCATCATTTATTAAGATTTGCCTTACATCTTATGTGAGATTGCAAATTCTACCATAGATCAAATAATCACAGCGATTACAATTATATCTTTGTGGTTTATAATCGTAACAATCTTCCACAATATTCCACAATTTATTACATTTTTTAATATCATTAATTTCAAATTTAGTTTGAAGAAACGTATATTAAATGCTCTTTTTTCTTACTAGTAGTTATAAGACTTTTGAATTTTGATCAATTCTTTGTACACTTTAAGTAAGTAATGGTGTATATCTTTATGAAAAGTAAAAATGATCTGTTAGTTATAGATTGTTTTATTTTGCTATATTAACAGCTTTTATTGCTTTGGTAAATAATTATTTTAAGAAAAATGTCTTTTATTTTATATGTAAATTAAAATCTAGATATGAAACAAGGAAGAACGGGGTTAGAGAAAGATCTCCCAAACCATAGAAATATAAAACATGATTAGTTTATAAGTAAATGCATTATAAAAAATGTCATATTCATGAATTACACAAGGTTTATATTTATACAATTATAACAACGAAAGTCGACAAAAATTTTTTTATATTAAATTGATTTTATAAAAATAAGAAGAAAAAGTTATATATAATTGTAGCTGCATATTTTTTCTATCTATAAGTATTATTATATAATGAAACAAACAATTAAACCGATTCGAAGTGTGTAAAAAGTACCTTTTCATAATTTTATCCTTGTTGTATACGATAACAACATTGATCGTCTTCAAGGCTAATGAAAATAACTAGCAAAACAAGTCCTTAATAAACCATGAATAAAAAAGATAAGAAATCAGAGTATTGTAATTTTAGTATAGAAATTTTATATATTTATAATATTTATTTTAGTTTTTTTAGTGTGTTAGATTATAAAGGTTTTTAGAAATAAATTTAATTAAAAATATATACATAAAAAATATTTTTTTTTTGCTTAAATCAAGGAATTGAAACCACAGACTTACTTTATTTTTGCAAAAAAAAATAATGCTTTGAATTTAATTTATAATAACGATATTAAAATTGTTATTATCAAGCATTGAATCAATATATAATTCTAAATTCTTGAAATTGTATAAATAAAAATTATATATATTTACTGGTTACATTACTCTTGTCCTTCTGATATAGAATTTAAAATCTAGCAAGATATAACCATAAAATATTTTAAAATTTACATGAAAGAAAATAAAAGAGTATTTTTTTTCTACTTAAATTTTATGTACCACATAAAATATTGAATCTCTTTTAGTAAGCAGCCAAAAAAAATATCTCAAAAACTTTTGAATCAGTGTGAATTTATATACTATAGAAACCTTTAATAATCATATTATTTTCCACTGTTTGAAATCAATTTAAATCATACGTAATATTAAAGCTCAAATAAATATGCTTTTTAATATTTTTTAAAAAATTATCGCAAGATATAGTTGCTTTTTAATATAATAAGAACTTGCTATTTACTTTTATAAAATGAAAATTAGAAAAAATGTATAGAAATATCAATTGTTTAATGTTGGCATGTAAAATTCATTCCTGAAAAGTAAGTCATTATGTTTCGTACACTGTTTTTAACTAGGTAGCAATGAAAAAATTACTTTAAAAATCTTTTTTGATTTTTAATGTAATTTTTTGATTTTTAAAGTTTAAAAACAAGTTGGTTGTTATTTTTAAGGCTTTAATACATATTGTCATAAACAAACAATACTTGCTTAGAAATATATACAGCATTTCGTTTTAAATATCGTCTAGTTGTTCTAATCAGCCTCCTAAACGTCTATCAACTTTTCTCAAGCCTTACATTGAATAAAGAAAGATATTACAATATAGAAATGAAAAAATAATATATAATGGTTATTTTTAGGTTATAATAATAAGTGAGCATATTTTATTATATACTAGAATGAAAATTACGGATCAAGTAAACAAAAAACAAATAAATAGTTTAAAAAAAACATAATATAATACTCACGATATACTTTTGAAAGTTAAACAAGGAAGAATAAAAAAATTTTTATTTATGGGCGATTTTTGTATATAATTCAAAATATTAGTAATGAACTAAATGCTCATTATAATATATGATTATAATGTGTTTTTGGAATTTTTGTATAAATGATAGCATAAAGAATCGATTAATTGCTCATCCGATAAAAATGATTTTTTAATATATTAAAAATAATAAATTATATAGAATTTTTGTGTGTTTTGATATTAAATAATAATTTTCTTCTAGTTTTTTGGTTTCTAAAAAAAGATAACATTTAAAGTTGAGAATAACATGAAGGACACAGAAAACGTTCTATAAAGTGATTTTATTAGCAAAACATTTAAATTTACGAAAACAACAATTTTTAGCGATTGCGACTTACACGTTCATTTTTTATAATCTTTATATTGTCATTTTATGTTTATTTTGTTTAAAATTTTCTTGCTCTTTTAAATAAACCTTCCATCATATTTTATTGTCAAATATATTGTGTTTCTAAGTTTTTAAGTTTAAGATATGTTCTTTGTTTGTTTTATTTTTAATCAAAAAGTTTTAATCATTTTATTTCCCATTTTTTCTGCTGTCAAGGGGTGGCCTATTTTTATTAAAAAATTAAATTATAATGTGTATTTAGATCTTCAAATTTTCGCATGTAGATATAATACAAAAACACTAGCTATTTTATGTTTTTGAGCAATTATTGCTGCAAAGATCAAAAAATTTAAATATATCTATAGATTTCGTTTCTTGTTTTTATTGCTTTATTTTGTATACTGAATAAGAATAATTATTTTAGTTTTATTGCATGATAATCGTACTATTAATGAAAAAAAATTATCTTTCATGAATCGGCTTAATTTCTATAACTAAAAAAAAATTGTGGCGATCGGAAAAAATCAGTAATGTTTTTTTTGCGGTGCGTTTGCTCGTTCTCCACGAAATTTCAATTACTATTGATAGATTGCAAGAAAGAATTACTTTTATATGTGAATATTTTATTAATAATTTTTTAATACTCAATATGTTTTTAAAAAGATTTACGAAAACAATTTTATTGAAAAATTTTTACTTTAGAAGTGTATTACTAACTAAACCTCTTTTCTGTAACAGTTTCTATTGTTTTTATGATTTTTTTTATAATTGTTCTGTTCATTTTTTTCAATTCTTTTTATATGAAAAAAGTCTAAAAAGAACAAAAAATAGTTGAAGGATTGAAAATTTTTTTCTACAGCACAAATTTTATTATAACTTGTATGTAATTTATATAGTGCTTTAACTTACAAAATTATTATTATACAAGTTTTGTAAATAATAAACCTTTTTTGTCAAATTAACAGCAAAATCCAATGATAAATATATAACATATTAATTTTCGTTAAAAATGGTATGCATTTATACAATTGTATTTATCTAAGTATGAGAATCTATATATATTAAGTATTAATATTTTTCTGACCCTACCCAGTATAATTATGGTATAATTGGATTTAAAAGAGAATAAATGCTAAAAAATCCTTATATTTTAGTATTTGAATCAGGCTACATATTATATACTCAAATATTTTTTAACAATACGGATTTTAACTAATTCTAGAGAAATTTTTTTAGATCTATTTCAAAACTAAAATGTTATAAAATTCGATTATAATAAGAGATATAAATGTTAAATTTATACAAAATTTTCTATATACATTGGTCATAGCTCCTATATCTAATCTCTGATGTTTTTATAATATTAAAAAAATTGTATTTGATAATTATTATTGTGTAATAAAATTTACAAATCCTAAATGCACATAACAATTTGAAAAAACAAAATTATTTTCCTTTTCCCTTTATTTTATTATGTTGTATATCTTAGAACTATGCAAAAATTTTATGTAAAAGTATTAATGAAAAGCAAAGAAGCGAATAAATGAAGATTATTGCGTAAACTACTAGATATATTGCTATTTCTGTGATTAAATTTTTAAATTATCATCTAAAAATTTTTCAATCAAACCTTCACATTAAATATATAAAGTATTGGCAATAGAGGTCTATTTCTGAGCGGAAAGACTGAAAAATCCTAAAAATGTATGATAAAGAGTATATACTCCTGTTACATTTTTATCACATAATATATGTATTTATAAAATTTTCTTGATTTTTTTGATTTATGTCGCACACTAGAATATATGGCTCAGATATTATAAATGAAATTTTCAGTCCTTTATATACATGCCAAAATAAAGATACATCAACAGCCTTTTATTGTTTTTTTTGCATTCCGGAATAATATTTTTTATATAATTTCAACAAAAATATATTTTGTTCCGTAAAATGTATTCATAATTTTTATTCCAATATCTAAGTAACAGTATGTTTTTTTAATGTAGGTTTTTATTTTAAAAAATTTCATTAATTTCTGCTATCTTAGTTTTTCTGTGTAACTTTTATCATTAAAGATTTTTATATAACGCTATATATCGATTTAATATTAAAAAAAATTTGATATCCGCAGAAATATCTTTAATACATAAAAAAAATGAAATTAAAAATTTATATATTCAGCAATAATCTTCTACAAAAAATCAATATATCAAAATATATAATTACTTTACTATAAGTGTTGTTAATACCATATTTATTAAATTATTTTAGACTGGATTTTGATTTCTTACTATATACTTTCAAGCGACATAATCTATTCGATTAAAAATTAATGGTAATTAGAAATTTTAACATCAAGCATTTTATAATGCTTTATAAAATTTTTATATTTGATTTATTTGTGGGCATTTTGATCTTGACCAATTTTTATATTGGTTTATATTGAATAGACTTGAAACCTTTCAAATTTTTATGAGTGAATTATTATATGTTTCTGAAAAATTAATCTGTATATAGTCACATAATAAAAAAGTATGATGAAAACATCATTTGATGTTTGATCAAATTTTTTCAGAAAAAATATGTAAAATATTTTTTTCCTAAAATGCACGAATTTTCTTTACATTTTCTACCAAAATAGTCAAAATTCATTTTCATAAAAAAATATGGTTTTTTTATTGCAAGACTATTTTTGTTTTTAATAAATTGCCTTTATTAATTAAAATTAACAGGAAAGATTTTGATTTTATTGCAAGCTAGCAAGCTTAGACAAATTTATGTCTTTCTCCACATTCAAATGGCTTCTTTTGTTTTAAACATAAAATTTACAAACCATCATTATTGATATGTCGCATTTCATGATAAAACCCATATTTTGTTTCACAACTACTTTTTAATAAAAGTATAAATATTCTACATTTTTTTGGCAGAAAAACACAATTTTTATAAAATATAATACATTAAATACACATTACGTATAAAAATTGGTATTTTTTTCATTATAATGTTTATGTAGTTTAAAAATATTTTGATAAAGTTTTTTATTTAGAAACAAAAAAACATTATATTTGCTTTAATTGTATAAAATAAATATCATTCATGTGTTATAAAAGGACCGAAGTTTTTTAACCTTTATATAAGCTTGCTTTTTAATAACCTTTTTTCTTTAATCTTCACTAATATTAGGATATATCAATTTTTAGTTACAATAATGAACTATTTTACAGATGGTGGTTTTTGATATTACAAATATGTATTAAAAATTTTAAATAAATATTTTTAGCACAAAAATAAAGATCTTGTTGTTTCCTATTAAGAAACTTATTTCTATATGCACTTTTTATTCATAAATATTGTTGATGTTTTCTGCAAACATGTAATATAAATTTAGAAAATAAAACAATTGTTGCTATCTTTATATCTTTCATAAGTTGTTATAAAATATATTATAGTATATTGCATTTTGATAGAAGCGCTTATTGTGTCGAAAAAAATTTAAATATGCGTGATCAAATAAAATAACAATCAATACGTTAATATAAGTGATCTTATAGCGCTATCCATAAAGTATATGTGAATTTCTTTAAAGTTTTAATATTTGATTTTTGCAATATGATAGTACCATTATATGTCTATTTTGAACAGCTTTTCAAATTTTAAAGATTTAGTTAAACAAATAAAACTAATGAAAAATTGGTTGATACAGTATAAAAAGGAATATGAAATAGAAATGTAGGATAAATTTTTTTATTCTATTAGCAAAAGAAAAGAATACAAGTATAAAAATAAAAATTATTAATAAATCGATTAGTTTATTATGCTATATTAATTTATTGAATAATAATATTGTGGTTATAAATAATGAAAACAATGTATTTGGATTACTTAATGTGGAATTATTCTGTTCGAATATCTTTGTAATTGATTAAACAACTATAAAGAAATATAATAACTTTAAGCAAAATCGTATTTACATATAATATTAGCGAAATTTGCAATATTACTATTTATCAATTCAAGCATTGCAAATGATAATATATTGAAAATGTTTGGTTTTTTACTAAATTGCGTCAACACATAAAATCACACAAACATTGATTAAATTCTAAAAATAACAGTAATTAAAATGATATGCAAATTTTCTATAATTGATATAACTAAAACGCGATTCCCTTGTAATGTAATGTTTATAAATAGCTTATGTGATTAATTTTTTTGATTTGAAAATTTTTAGTTATTGAAATTGTGTTTTTTACTTTTTGAATCGATTGTATTTAACATCAAAATTTTTTTTGTTAGGATTGTATGTGTGATAAGATATATAATCAATGCTACTTTCAAGAGCTATAAAGATAATAAACATTAAAGGAAAAAATTTTAACGAGTTTTTTTAGCGGCTAATTGCTATTTTTTTCTAACTGATTAGGTTCAATAGTATCGTACTGTTATGATCGATTATCTGCCGAATTAAGAAGATTTCTTGATAATAAAAAATACTAATAAATATTTTTTTGAGCAGTACTAAATGTAAAAATATTGGATGTCATCGATCTTAAACTTGAAAATATCTTACAACGATAATAAAAAATAAAGTTATTACAAAATCTACAAGTCAAACCTTTAGTTTGTTTTTCAACAAGTGGAACTTTGACTGTTAGTCATAAAATATAAATTATTTGGGTATTAAACGATGAAAATAAATTACGAGGTATATCATCAATATAATCTTAATCACTGTGTTGATATAACTTTTCTCAACCCATAACCAATATCTAGAAGATAAAAACACTTTTCAAAAAAAACCTATGCCCTTAAATTCTAAAAACAATTCCTTTTATCAAAACACTTTTAATGAACACAACCAAGGACGATGGAAACCCCAATTTAAGTCTAATGTTGTTAAATCTTTATTTTACCTTTACCACACCAATGGTTTAAAGAAAATGAAGCAAGACAATCACTATGATTATTATGGTGATTTTGGCAAATCTGTCCTTTTATACCCTCCGCAATTTTCAATGATCAGACAAAAATTCCGGATGCATAAATAGCAATTACGTTCGTCATTATTCTTCATAATAGAACTCAAAAAATTTTTATAAATGCAACTTTTTCCTAATTTCTTTTGAAAGGTAAATAAAAGGCGAAAATAATTTGTTGAAAACAAAGCTAAGACATTATTAAGAAGTAATTTTAAATTATAAATAAATTTTATTTTTTTTGTTTCTGTAATTTAGAACAAACATTGTTTCTAGAGTTGCCTTTATATGGTAAATTTTTTTTCATTCAGCATCGCTTTGTGAAAAAATTGTGAAAACACCATCTATCAAATATTTTTAAGTCTTTAACAATCGAATTATTGAGATAAAATAAGTTAATAATATTGTAAATGTAAGCGAGAAGGGAATTGATAAACGTGGATTATAAATTCTATTATGTTTGTTTACTTGAAAAATATTTTAGGTCTGGCTCCATTTCAATATTCAACCATTGTTTGAAGATACTATAAATATTTTTGTTGGATATATTTCTTATATCTATGCCTTATAATTCATGAATCTTAGTTCTTTTTATAGTAAAAAATAACAGTTTCCCCTGTTGATACTTTTTAAACGACTAATTTTTATGATTTGCCCAACATATACCAATAAAAACATTAAATATATAATAAAATTAGTTAGTTTCGTTAAAAACAAATTTTAATTGTTATTTAAAAAGATGCATTGTAGGCACGAATATTTTGTTTTTGATTAAGAAAGTAATATCTATATTATATTAAAAAGTAAGATTGACTAAAGATTTCTAACATAAGGTGTAAATTCTTTGCAAAATCTTATCTGGATTTTTTCAAACAAAATACATCAATGTATTTTAAAATCAAAACATATATTGTGTTATATATTTAATGTGTAATTAAAGCGAATTTATTAATTTAAGTCTATATTTTTGTAAATTTTGCTTCAGGCATGATAAATAACCTTTTTTTACAATATGCTTTAAGTAGGGATTATTGCGTAAAATTCTTCATTATTATAATTATATATGTGTTATTATGGTTTTTTATGATATTGTGTTTCTTTTTTTTTTGCTTAATTTTTTTTATAATAGATGGTCACAGAAACCAACTTAAGAAATGACTATATCGCGTATGAATGGTACTGAAAAGGTAAACTGATTTTAAAGTGTAATGGATTTCCTTTATAGTATATTATTCGTTTTCAGGGCTTTAGCTCGTCTATTAGAAAATAAATCAATATGAATTTTCGTATAAAATGATGTTATGTAATATTTTTTTGTGTTATATTATCATTTATGCACATCGGTGCGCAGTTTTGGATATTAATATATCCAGAATTTAATTTTTCTTACTTTTTTTTTAAAAAAAAATGTATCTGACTACACCATTTCATACTATTCCTCCTGAGCAAAAGGAAAGTTTACCATGATTTTTTTAATCTCAAAAGGTATGATTTTTTAAATTTAGAAAATTATATTCAATTGGTTTTTTATCCATACTAATTTCTAGATAGTTTTACGTGACTATATATTGTATATAAATTGTAAATTTTCCATTTTTGTGCTAGATTTTATACTAAGATACAACCAAAATTTAAAAAATAATCTTTTTTGACATTTTATATCACAACTATTATGGATGATAACAAACATAGATTTCTTGAAAAAAAGATTTGAATACGGATCATTGAAATATTTGAATATTTTAATCACAAAATTTTTGAACACAGAGATTATAAATGGCATGCCGATTGATAGCTATACAGAAAACTAAAAAAAATCTAATTTTCATTTCAAATCTCAGGAGAATAACGGTAATAATCAATATAATTTTTTTGTTATTAGCAGTTTTGCAGTTGGTTACTGGTGAAGACTTAGTAGTCCAAATCTTTTAATTACTTAATTTTGATAATAATATGTTTTATTTGTTCTATTTTTTATTTGATATTTATATTAGAATGTGATAAACCTGAATCAATATAAGCAAAATAAATCAGAGAAATAAAGTTATTTTAAAAATTCTGCTTTATATTTTGAATGGAAACATCTAAAATCAGATCAACAAGTGCAAAACAGCGTTTTTAGCGTTCAACCATAACAATATCTAAAAAATATTTCAAGGAAAACAATTTTTTTATTTTATCAATAGATTTAGAGTATAAACAGGATTTCGGTATGATTAAAAAGTCAAAAAAAAGAAGGTTTTGAGTTGCAAAATATACATAATTTTAATATAGATTTTAATATGATATTATATTGTTATTCGGCTTTCTTAACAGGGTTTTTTTTTGTTTTAAAAGTTTTTTAATGCATTTCAAGGTTCGCAAGAAATATAATATAATACAAATACAAATTGAAACACAACAATTCACATTTTGAAAAATAAAATACTAAATTTTTTCAAGTCTCGAAAAAAAAACAAAAAATTTATTTTTTTTGAAAATATAAATCGGCTTCATACTCGTCACTATATGGAAATAAATCACATGGTATGAGTTGTAATATGAAATTTCTAATGTTTGCAAATTCAACTGAATAACAGGATTTCAAAAAAATTTGCAAAAAAATTTCTATATTAAATTTTTTTTCTACAGAACTATGCTCATTTATAAAACGCAACTCGTCCAATTTTTTTAGTGCTATTTCAATCTGCTTTGAAGCTGAGAATAAAAGCTTGCGCATAAAATCTAACATATTTATACCAATACTATGATTTTTTGTTTGATTATGACATTTTTCAAGCGTCAACTTTTCATGATAAAATTGATCGATTTTTTTAACCATTTGAACATCGCTTTCCTCATTCAAAAGTAGAGATTTAATGTTATGTTCTGCATTACCAAACAGATACCTCGCAACAGTTCGGAATTTGTCATTTAAGTGCCCAGAATCAACTGAATAAAGCAATATATTGCGTTCAAGATCTAATTTTTTATCCATGTCAATTTTTTCTTTTTCTTCTAATTCATGAAGATTTAATTGAAAATCATAAAGTTCTTTCAATTTTTCTTTAACCTCACTAGAAATACTAAATCTTTCAATATAAGCACTTTGTTTAAGAGGTTCCAAACACTTAGGATCAGCAAATCCAAACAACATCTCAATAAAATCATTTATATTTCCCTCTATTGTGAAAATTAAATATTCCAGAGGATTCATATCAGTCGTAATTGTTATTTTTTTATCCGGAAAAAAATTTTTAGAAGAAATGCATGTGTTTATCCTTTGTTTTTTACTTTCTAAAGCTATCATATCTACAATGTATTGAGTAATTGCGTTATTCATATAATTTAATTTGCTAAATAAATCATAATCACCAACTTTGTAAACATGTCCATTCATAAAATTCTCATGTAGTAAATCCTTATTAAGATTATCTTTTTCTTGTATTATTTTACTTATAATATAGTGGTATTCATACATACTGTAAATTTCGACGAATGAAGTATTATTAATATCTTCAGGTGTAAGATTTGCATCATGATCATAACATATTTCACATGCTTTGGAAAAAAAATTACCTTCCTCAACACATGAATCAAAATTTTTACAAAATCTTGATCTAAATAAAGGTTTAAAATCTAAGCCATTTGCGTTATAGATTTGAACACCAGATTGATATCTAAAAACTAAAACAATACAAAATATTGCTAAAAATGCGGTGGTAGAGATTATAAAAATTTTTTTTTTGTGTTTTTTAAACCATGTTGTTGTTTTTTGCCAAAAAGTTAAAGGGTTCGCCGGTTCCTCGATTAACAAAGGATGAAACATGTTGGTACTTGTTGAACTCATCTTTTCAAATGTCTTAAAATTTGAAAAGGGGTAAAAAAATTTTTTTAACCGTAATTTCTAAAAATTTTTTATAATATTTTATATTTTTAGAAATATTAGAATCAAGCTTTATTTAATTTTCGCAAATAAACAAACCAGTTTAGCTTAATAAAAACTTAATATAATTATCTTATTATAGTATATCTTTTAAATATCAACGATATTTTTAATATATTTGTTTAAATGCATTTAGATTTAATTTCATTACAGACAAAATTCCAAGTGTTGATGCTTTGACTGGAAAGAGATGAAAGCTTTTCCTAATCAACCAGTAGAATAGCAAAAACAAGCCGTTTTATCGAACTCATAACAATATCGTTTTTGCAGATTATAAATACTTGGATGTCATAAATCAATTTAATGTTTTTAGGATGCACTTTTTTTTAATATTTTAGAAATGTCAATCTTAATAGATGTCACTAAACATAAATTTTTTTAAACGAAAGCGAAAGTTAATTATATAATAATGAGTAACGAACAAATCTTTGCTTTTTCGAATATCAATGAATCAGTTAGTGTATCTTGCACTAACAACAAGAAATCAAAAAGTGGATATTTTTTTAAATTTCATATTTAATTTTAAAAAAATAAAAATTTTAATTTTTTAAAACTATTTCTGCATTAGATTCATATATAAAATAAACTAATTTACAGAAGCTGAATTATAATTATTTTTGTTTATAGGCATAAAATCATTAGTTAAAAGTAAAAGTATGATTTTTTGTTTTCTTATACATCTTGTATGAATGAGTCAAAAATCAAAGAATATTGAAATTTCGGAATACTAAAGTTGATAATTTCTGTTAGTTTTTTTAAGTTTCGAATAAAGTATAATATTGTACTTTACATAATTTCATAAAAAATCATGAATATTATGCGTTTTTCCATATAGTTACATATAATAAAAGAATTTACACAAAATTAAAAAAACATGAATTTAAACGTATGAAATACTCTTTTGACTATAATACAAACGATTTCCCGCTTTTCTATCGCATTAAAAACATTTTAAATTTTTTATTTTGTGATATTTTGGTTTAATTCTATATTTTTTAGAATTATTTTCATAATTAAAAAAATTCGCTATAATTTCAAGAAAACTGATCAATTCACAAAAAAAAATCTAAGCTTTTTTAATGATAATAATGCTTGTATTTAGAAATAATATTAGTTTTGAATTTTTTTTCAAAGAAACCCATGCACTTTAATTAATAATTATAAATCTAAAACTATTTACAAACATGAAAGAAGACTAAAAGTAGCTCTGATATAATGTTCCCCTAAACAACAATTCAAATAGTTTTTCATTACTTCTTATTTATTCAAATACTAATGAATTTGTGTTTGGAAAGGAAAAAACAAAATATGACCAAAGTAAATTTCAAGCCTTGAAAATATCAAGTGATAGAAAATAACATATATTTATATTAAAAAATACAAAGAAAGAAAAAATTGATGCAAACAGCAAAATTTTAATTGTTTTCAAACTTGCAATATTATTTTATTCATCTATATTTGTTGATTATTTCAAATTTTTATATTTTCAAACTACAACTTTACTCATATGTTTAATATGACTCACATTTTTTTCCATGTTTTTTTCTATTTTAAAAATATAACAATTTGCTAAATTTAGTGACCTTTCAAAATTCGTGATGATTTGATAAAATTTGATATTTTTTACAATATTCCCAATGTTAAAAATATTCGTACAATTTAATTTACTTTTCTTCATATTTTTAAAATTTGCCATATTGTAGTTAAATGAAAATGTTTTTTCATACTAATTGGCAAAAACAAAATAATAATTTTTATAATAGTAAATATTGGGCATTTAACACGTTGAAAAACCAGAATTGTATACTAAGGATGGAACAAAAACTTGAAAATAAATGCCTAATTGTATAAAGCCGTAAATTTTTCAGTTTTCAATTATGAATCCGATCTGCTCTGCTTGTTTTATCTCTTATAAAAATCTGGAGAGATTTCTTGGACTGATCTGTTGCATTAAAAAAAATTAAACTTTTTTTTCGTTCTTTTGCACAAAACATTGCTTTAAGAAATATCTTTTACCATAAACGTTGTGATTATATTATAATATACAAAAATTATTAATCAATATACAATTTAAAATTTAAAATGTTTGTTGGATATAAAATTCAATTTCAAATTAAACATATTAAATGCTTTTTATGCTCATTTATAGATTTGTAATATTCAACAGCCACCATCTTTGCTTGATTTATTGAGGTTCTTACTACCAGATCCAACAATCTTGCTCTTGGAAAAAACTTAATGTAAATAGACTATGATGAAAACAAATCAGCTTTTGTTTATTATCAGGGACTAAAGGATACCTAAAATCTGATATACCAAAAGAACCATGTTTTTTCAAAAAAATTTGGTTTTAATTTAAAGAAGAGATAATAAAATTAAAAGTATTGAGAAATCAAAAATTCTGTGTGTATGAAACTATTTCTTTACTATGATCGTGTTACAAAATTCTTAATAATAGAACTTACCCCTTTTAATTTTTAAATAACATCAATTTTTCTAAATATTCGGGCTATTTACGACAAAAAATTATTGATTTATTTTAAAAAAATGTAAGGAGATTCAAGAATCAAGTAATAATATTATTTTGTTTCATAAAGTAATACGTTGAAATGAAAGATATCGACATATTGCAATAGTATTGAGCATTTTGCATGGCTCCGGAGACCGGCTTAAATTCACGAAAAGTATTGTTTCTATAAGATCTCCTCAAATAATATCAGTTCCCAAATATGATAAGCCAATCACCGATCGACATAAAAATGGTGACAATCTTTTAAGTCTGCAAAAACTAAGACTTATGAAACATGGAAAAGACTTCGCTCAGTGAATGTCACACCAAGAATGGTTTTATTAATAAATAACCTTACAACAGCACTATTCTTTCTCTTTAAATAATTTTTTAAGTATTCATAACTTTGCCAACCTTAAATCCGCAGTATCAGAAACAGGTTTCATCCTAGAAATCAAATGTATTTAGAATTTTAATTTGAAAATGTTATCATATTTCTGGAAAATTTGTCTTAAAGGGAAGTCAAGACTTTATCTAAAGTCGATAACAACTAAAAAATGATGAACATAGTGTTTTAATATTTTAATTGAATTCTGTGTTGTTTTCTAGTATAAGTGCTAGTATCTCTTGTCCGCTTTGAATATATATCGTCTATTTTCACTTCTTTTGTCATTTCCCTTATTTTGTTTATTTTCTTCCTTCAGGTTTGCACTAAGTCACTCAAATTTTCAAGAAAAATTGTTTCATTTAAATCTTTCCTTGATTTATTCACTACATAAATTTTAAAAATCTCGTGTAGTAGTTTTATGCGCATTTTAAGTTACTAATATTGCAATATTTTATAATAAGGAATATGTTTGGATCTTTCCTAGCGTTACATAATTTAGATTACAACAAAAAATAAATAAAAAGACAATGCTTGATTTTTACATTTAGTATAAAATACAGAAATTAAAGAAATATAATCATAAACCTGCTAAATTACTTTTTTCAGTGGATTTCAACAATCTTTTTATGCAAATAAAACACTCTGTTGAACTATGATAGAGAAATTACAGGTGACTTTATGTTGGGATGTACGAACTAAGCCTTTTTAATAGAAATGGATATTAAAAAAGTATCTAACAAACTTTTTCTCGGTAGGCAATTTTTAAACTTTTTGTTGACCGATTTCAAAAAATTATTAGTGAATATTGTCATTTTAACAGTGTTTTAGTTTGTCTTTTTTTCTATCTGTTTTATATATATATATATGTATGCTTAATTAGGTAGAATAAACTTATTTATTACTAGTATAAAAAACTCAAAGAAAATTACTGCTGCAGGAAAAGATTTGGATGGATTTCACGAAAACCACAATATTCAGAACACTACTTGAATTAAATGTGCATAATTTGTTATGGTATGCAAGCCGTCCCTTTCCTAGAGATACTAAACTGGTTTACTTAAAAAAATAAAAAGTATTTTTTGAATCATAAATTATGCATAAATATTCACTATATATTGATTTCTTTCTGGTTTTTTCTTAACAATATAAAAATAATTCAAAAATTAAGAAAGAGATCAAAAAATTGTAGAATTTTTAAAATATTGAACTTTAAGTATCATCGTGGCAGTCATAAAGTAATTTCACTACAAAAGTGTACACATATTTTATTATATGTAATATAGTAACAATTTATCAGAAAATTATATACTTATACATATTTTTTGGAAAAAAATCACATTTTTGATGTGTAAGTCGGCTTCTCAGTTTATATCCATATTTTAAAAATTCAAGCCTATTAAAACAAGAAATCTTACATTCTTAGTCAGACTAAATTTGGATTATGTGATTGTTAAAGAATTATTACCTCATTTGAAATACAATTTTCTCCCAATTATTCCAAAATATTAGCCAAAGTTGCATAAAACTTTTCTTATGTTTTTAAGTGAAAGGAAACAAAAAAAATTTTGCAAATTGAATCCATAACATCATATAATCACGAATAATAGAAATAGAACGTAAATAAATTGGCATGATATTATATCAAAAACAGATTATTAGCAAATTATTTAACTTGTTTATATGACTACATGTAGCATCCAAGGTGTTTAATAACCCTTTTCAAACAAAGAACTTTTTTATTATCAATCGATAAACAAAATTCTTATAAAATCTTTAAAAAAACACCTTGTAAAGAGATTTAAATGAAATCAATACAGGTATGTACGAAAATATCTAATATTGGATACTATAAACAAGTATTGACATTAAAGACCCAGGGAAATAAAGCAGCGTAGAAATTTCAATGTGTGTAAATAGTTGTAGTTCATTTTAAATACAACTAATAAGAAAGAGACAAAAAAAGAATTAAGCGAAACAATAAATTGTTTTTTTATCACACTCTATATTAAATGCGATTATAATATCTTTGTCTTACCTGTTATTCGTATCTAGATTTCGTATCAAGAACCGTGGGAGGATCCCTTCACATGAGTTTCTCCGCTCAAATATACATAAATTATACTTTTAATTGAAAATTTGCTAGAGAAAGCTTGGACATCCAAATTAAAATTATAAACACCCGTTTATATAAAACATAACAAATAAAAAAACGAAAAACACTAAAAATATTTAAAATTTCGTTGTTTGAAAGATTACAAAGCAAAAATTATATATTTAATACCTGTAATATCATGAAAAACTAAAAAGAAAGATATAAAAAATATGTTAATTTATTTGTATATAATATTACAAGTTGTTATATTAAGAAATAAATTTTGTTGAAACAATATTGTTCTTTTTAGATATATCTACTTTCTTGCTACAACGAAAGTTAGAAAAAATCCTTGTGTTTTTTATGTATATAAGATTGTTTCGTACCTCAGAACTTTATTTTGGCATATCAAATTTAAAAAAAGTAAGGCCCTAAATATTTGAATATAAAGTAATGATTAAATTTATCATCATTTCTAATGATATTTTTACTATTTTTTGTGATTATTATTTCTTTAAATTTTTTTTAATGTTTAGCTGTAATGCATTCTTTTTTTTAATAATTAAATTCTTTTAAATATAATTGTTGAGGCTTGTTTTAAAAGTTTTGGAGGAACATTTGAATTAATTAATAGTTATAAATGTAGTAAGATTTTAAGAATAAACATTTTTAAACATAAGAATGATTGATTTTATTTGATATGTCATATATCAATTTTTTAGCTCTTTTTGCTTTAATTTACATTACATATTAAAAAGCTTTTTAGTTAAAAACTACTATAAATAAATAAAGATTAAGACGATACAAAATAATAAACAAATTAAAAAGTTTATTCTTTGACTTAAAAAAGTTTAAGTGCCAACACTCTAACAATAATAAATTGTAAACTTATAGGATATTATGAAAATATCAGTTGTAGAAATAGAAAAAGAATGAAAACCTCATTACAAAAATAAGACGACTGAAAAAATTAAAGAAAGTAGAGTACCATTGGTGTGTCTTTTTCCAAAAATGTATCTTATAAGCAATAAGCAATGGGCTGTGTCGTTCTAATTTTTCAAATTTCCGCTTGTAATAAATCTTTTTATTTTTTTGTAGCTATTTAACTTTTTTAGGTATTTATATATACTAAATCAGATGATTTTTGATGCGTTTTTACGACCATATTGTGGTAAAAGTTTTTTATTGTACAACATTTTGTAGAACTTTCTAATCAAAACATAGCTAAGATAACTTGATAGGCCTTAAAATTAATTTCAAAATTTTCGAAAAATATAAAAAAACATATATAAACGGCAGATTTTGTACAATTCATAAGACAGAGGAATGATTAGAAGAATTAATGGGTAGACTTGTAGATAAAATTTTCTCACCCAAGCAATCTTACAATTACTCCACAAATAAAAATTTGTTTTTATTTTTTTATACCACCAACAAAAAAATAGTAGCTATAAAAATTAAAATATAAATTGAAGTATTATATGGTAAAATATAAAATAAATTTATAATTAATTGCAAATTGATTAAAAAATTATATAAATTTGCTAATAGTTTTAAGGTACTGTAGGAAGAAGTAAATCTAGATATATTATATGAAAGTTTATATATTTCATAATTTATTTAAAAATAACTGTATTTGAGGTTCACAATTTTCAATCGTACCTATAATCTAAAAAACTATAAAATCCCTAAACTTAACAGAATCGACATATAAAATACCAACCGTTTTTCCTATACCAAAAAAAGTATCTAAAATCATTGGTAAAACACTTTAAACTAACAGATTAAATTTATATATTCTATACGTTTCGTAATTTTTCCCATTAACTTTTTAACTTTTTTTTCAACACGATAATATATGATAAACCTATCAGCAGCCACGTAAAGAAACAAAAAAAAGATTAATATTTACAATGAAAACTAAGATTTTATAAAAAGAATTTTTTTTCTAAGATCTTTAACAATTATATTGAACTTGATTCTTTTTAGATGATAAATAAAATGAAAAGAAATTTCTATTCGAAAAAATAAAAAAACTTCATACCGAAAAATTCTTATAAAGATAAATCTTCAAAAGTTTGACTAATTTTATTATACAAACAAAAGTTAAATTTTTCGGATTTATAATTTTTTAAAGATAAAAATAATGATTATTCTAATATTTTCTTACATTCTACAGAATAAATCTTAGTGAAAATAAGTAAAGATCCGTGAAAATATATACCTTTAGTTTATCAATTCATAACTTTATGGCAACGATTGCTTAATTTGTTGTTTTTTTTTCAAAAAAGGCAATAAATACTATTACTGTATTTGACATATTGTAATTTTTGTTTCTAGTACGAGTAAAAATGTCAATATATAAAATGCAGATTTAAATTACTATTAATAGATACATCCTTAATTTTTATACGTTCATTTGTTAGCGACTCTAACATTTTTATAAAAATAAAATATCTAATTTTCATTTGTTTATAAGATTAGCCACAAATTTTTATTAAATAAGTTTTTTATGTTACATAATAACAAAAAAGAACCTTATAAATGGTTTTTAATTATTTTTGTTGTATAAAAAGAGGCATCACGACACATCTGATTATTTGAAAAACAATTATATAGTAATTTTTTATCTAAAAAATTGAAATATGTGTTATATAGTTAGAACTTCATAAACAAAAAGAGATACAGTATTGTAAAGAAAAAAAATATATCAATACATTCCAATACATACATTGGTATATTATATAGATAAATTTTTTAAAAATCTTTATAATAAGAATAAAAGAAAAAAATATAGAATAAGCAAAAAATCACAAATATAATTGTAAAAATAAAGATATAATAACACTATCAATATTGAATGCATAATAATTGATGTATAAAATTTCTAAATTACATTTCTATGGTTAAAACAAGACGAAACATGCAGTTAACTGCATCTTTTAGTCTTTTTAAATTACTTTTTTTATATTTTTTTCTACCGCTTTTGCATAACGGATCTTATTTATGCATTTTTATGTGAAATAAATTATAAAAGATAACTTTTTGTGTTTTTATTTTTTTTCACTATTGAAAATAAGAATTTAATATTACATCAATACATATATATATATATAAATAAATAATTTAAGAGTTTAACTATAAAAAACATCAGAAATATGAATTTATTAAAGTCGTCTAAATTGATATAAAAAATGTATCTTTTTTCACTAGGTTTAAAAATCTGCAATATGAGCATATATTTCTTCAATTATATCTTTTACGCAAATAAACATTACATAAAGTATAAAATAAAATAAAAAAAATAGTTTCAGTTATTCATTTAAAAATCAATTTGAACGTGTTTTTTGTACTTTTTTACAATTTTTATATCAATAGAGTCGGAAATATTTTATTTCAATTAGAAGTACAGATTATTTTGCATAGGATAAAATGTATCTCCTTATCACTGGAAAATAAAAAATTTTGATAAAAATTGATCGTTTATTTGTGATTATTTATATAAAGTTTGCAATTTTTAATAATATAAAAAATTGATTTTTTAATATTTTTTGATTAGAATGTGAACGGTACATTACATCAAAAAAAAAGCTTATTAGAAGCTCTTTTGAACAAAAATATCAAGAAAATGTTTTGTTTAATTTTTACGGAATGAAACGAAAATGCTTAATCGGAAAGACCGCTGGGTCGACTAATCAGACCCAACCAATATGATTTTCTTTCAAAGTTAATTTTTGCTACATTTTTCACAATTTTTTTAAGATTCTATAGTAAATTAATAGGCAATAATTCACATTTGAAATCTTTTTAATATTGATAAATAAATATAATTTCTTTTGTAAAAGTAATTAAGCATAACTAAATGTAAAGAAAGCTAAAAAAAAATGAAGTATAAGATTCTGCAACCGCTTGTATGCGTCTTTTTCACATAAATCGAAACATTTTTGAAAAATTTTTTATCATATCGGTAGAGTAAATAGTAGCACTTTGTATTATATTTTTAAATTTCAAATTTAATTTTTTCACTATGTTGTATTTTTTTCCTTTATTTTTCATTTTTTTACATCACATCTAATTTACTCGAACTTAGAAACAAGATAATTTTATCCTATTTAAAATTTGTAAACAAAATTAATTTTTTTATTATCAAATTTACCTTTAAACGATAGATTTTTGTAAAAATTGGTTCAGAGTTTTTTTTTATAGTCATAGTTTGAAAAGAAAAATATTCTTATAGACGGAAATTAAGATTTTTCATTGATTCAAACGATAATTTTAACTATATGTTTTTATGTTGTACAAACTGCTTCATTTTATCTAATACCTTTAATAACATAAATATAACAAATGATTGAATTTTTAAAACTTATATAATTTTTTTGATGTATAAAATCAATTTAGATATTTATATGTTGTTAAATTATTGTTAATAATAAGAAAACTTTTTTTTTCATATTTTGCACATCCCCTTTTAAAAAAAATCCAAAAAAAAGAACTTTTAGATTGCAATTGATTATTGTGATGTGAAAATAGAAATTTAAAAAGTTTTTTGTAAATCTTTATTTATTAATTAACGCATTTTTTACTTTATAATATAATATTTCTATCAATTTTCATTCATAAGATTACATTCTTAACTTCTTCAAATTTATCAAAACAAATAGATATTTCTCAAAAACCAACCATAATCAAAATTTTTTTCTAATTATACTTTTCTATCAAGATTATATTAATCATATTGAAGATGTTTTAAATATCTAAATAATGGTTACCAACGTAAAAATTAAATAAGGTAGTTTTATGAAGATTTTATACATTAGTTTCTCCATGGTTCTGCTTCGGGGTCTTTTCATATAACCTGGTCAAAGTTTCTCATTTTTCATGTTTCTTTTTTCTTTAATATCGCAACATTTTTGTTTTCTTTCAATCCGGTTTTTTCCGAAGAGTTGTTGCGCACTTTTTTGCTGAAAATCTGATTGGTCGATTTTCAATAATTTTAATTAATCAATGATCGATTCAATCTCGCTGGAATGTTGTGATACACAAGTTACGACAATATTTTATATTGGATAGATAAAATTCGATTAAGATCAAAATTTAATTTGTGTTTTCATGTAATTTTTTATGTGATTGAATATTCCAAAATAATAAAAAATTAAAATTTTATCAATAGTACTTCTAAAATTATATAAAAATAATACAATTTGTTCTAAAAAGCAACAGAAAGATGTTATAGAGAAACTCTAGTATATTGTTGAAATATGTTATTAAAAACTATTTGTTCGTTTTGATATTAAGCAATAATAAGATTTGCTATAATTTATTATTAGTTTTAAAAATATATCTTAATATTAATTTTCATGTTTTAAGTTTGGATAGAATGAAATATTTTTTCATTTTGTGGTACTTTAAAATATTAAAAAATTGTTAAAAAATATTCTTATTTATGAGAACAAATATGATAATCAGAGTTTGGTTAAATATGGAATTTAACTTATCAATTTCTAATTGAATACGTATTTGATATGTTTATCAATTTTAGTTGTTCCGAAAAAAGAATGTGCTTTTGGTTTATCAAAAGTTGCTAATTGCTATAAAAAAAGAAGAATAAAAAAATGTTGAAAAATATGGCATATTTTAAATTATAAATAGTTTACATTTTTAAATAAAAAATAATGACGAACAAAAATAATATTTCTTTTTCTTTTAATTATAATACTAATACTTTTTTAACAGAAACATTTTAGAATATTATTTTAGGTATCACAAAATACCATATGAATACAACACATTTCTTCATTGAAGGTTATTTGATATTATGTTGATTGGTGTAATATAGATTTTGTGAACATTTAAACTTAAGTAAATAAATAAACATGCATTATAAAAAACAAACGATATATTTTCTTTCTAATACTTCTTATCCAACTACGTCCACATATATTGCAGTATCAAAAAGAAATTTTCAGATATATTGATATTAGTTTTTAAATTTCTCCAAACCTCATATATTGTTCTATATTTTTTGTTTCATCATCTTTGAATCCAAATTCAGTCATTCAGAAAGAAATTTTTGTTTTAAGAGCATTGAAGTTATTCGTTATTCAAGTTTTTTCTATTTGCGGTTTTTACAATTTTCTACTCATCTATTATTTAATATATTATTAAAGAAATTTTAATGATTCAATTTTTTGATAACAAATGTAGCAAAAATAATATTTCGGATTTTTAGTACACTTAAAATTGGTGATTTTCATATTAAAATTATTGAAAAGAATCTTATTAAGACTTCTGAACGTTTGAAATAATAAAACTAAAATAAGGGCGTCATTTATTATTCTTATATGTTTTATATGTTTAAAGCGTTGTATTTTGCTCACAATCATCAGTATTCATCTGATTCGCTTAAAAGTTTGTACAAAAATTTTCAAACAAATAGAATATGGCAAACTATTAATAAAACCAATAATAAATCTATAAAACAAAGTTAATTTGTTTTGATCTTTTATAAAACTAGCATTTTTAGTATTTAAAATTTGTCTTTATTTTTATTTTCATATGAATTTATAGTAATGTGATGTAGTTTAATCATCTACAAAATACAGAGTTTACAGTTATAAATTTTAACTTTAATCAGACGAATATTTATAAATATAAAAAAAGAGAAAAAAAGAGAAAATTTCGAAAAAAATTATCCAAATAAAACGGTGCAGAAATCTTTAAGAATTAATTTCTTTAGGAATTAAAGCAAATATTGAATCAAAATAAAAGATAATACATAGGTTATTTACCCCAAGAAAAACGCTATATTTAAAGAACTAATGTATTTGAAAATTCAGTATTTTCAATAATCTGGTATAAATTATCAATTTACACAATTGGTAAAGAGAAGAGTTTATTAATTTAGCAGAACAATGAAAAAATACAAATTCAATAAAACATGAAAAGAAGTATATATTTAAACCTAAAAAAAGAGCGATAAACAAAACTATCTTTAAGATTATAAAAATATTTTCGAATTGCATATTTTTAAAATCAATTATAATAAACAACGTCAAACCCAGTTTAGTTCTATTTTATGGTAAAAAGATCTTTATGAAAAATAATTATTTAATGTTTCATATATTCCAAAATTAGTGTTCTTTCACTATTTGAAAGACAAAATTTGATTATTAACTTTTAAAATTTATATTTTTATGTTTTAAGCAAAAAAACATAAAAGAACTGAATTATTGGATTAAAAATTCTAATTGAAAAAAATTCTTTCTATTTTTTTATTAATGCAAAACATTTCTTATTTTGTCATGTAACGAAGATAAATGACTAAGCTTGATATAAAAATATAAAACAATTAATTCTTTAATTGATAGGTTTATTAAAGTTAAAAATATTACTATTTTCCTTTTTTATGCTATTACTGTTACTACTTAAATTGGAACTTTTATCTAAACCAATCGTTTTATACATCTTCTTTTTCTTTTTATCAATCTTTTAATAATAATTGTTTTTTTATCAATATTTTTTAACTTGCTTCACTATTTTTCTTTAATTTGAAAACTTGTTGAAACTTGTCAAATTCAAAGACTTTTCAATTGATACTTAATTAGGGAAATAAAATTAAACATTTAAAATGTTTTATTTTATTTTTCAATTGTTGCAATGACAAAGAATTGTGATATCTATATTACAATAAGTTAGCGCAATTGTAAAAATGATCTTCAATTATTAACAAACGAAAAAAATTATATAATTTTTACAATATTAAAGTGAAATATAGCAACGAAAATAAGAGTGAAGTAGCTCTTAAGAATTTGAGTAAATATATTTGACTATTCTGTCATCTTAATAGTACTAGCTTTTCTAAAATATAATATTTAAAAACTTTGTTGTTATTATAACTATAATTATGTGAATTGTTAAAAAATTGTGCTTACTATTTTATAAATTCTTGGGTTATCACAAATTTCTAATGGATATAATTATTGATTCCTCCGATTAGGAGGCGACTTCAGAATATCATATTGCAGTATAAACAACAACAACATGATATCCTAAAAATTGATCAAAATTGTATATATTTTAATTATATTTAATGAATTTTTATTGCTTATTATTCTTTTGTTAATAATCTTTACGGTGTTAATTTAAAAATTACCATTTATAGTTATCACAAAAAATATAACAAGAAACATTTCTAATTACATATTATTTCGTTAAATTGAAAACAATAGTTATGTATGTGAACATATTTTGTCAAAGATAACTTGAGAAATAGAATCATTTTGCAATAAAAAATATTTTTTATCATCTTTTCGCGCACGCCATTATTCAAAATTTAATTTGGCTATTGAAACAACAAATACATTTGCTTTATAATATTAGATATTTTTAAAATGGTAAAATAACACATTATAAAGTAAAAAATATTAAATCTGTAATTCTCCGTTTTTATAAAGAAATTGAAAAAAGTTAAAATTTTTACAAAATTATTTCGATTTCCAAAAAGTAAATGTTTTTATTATTTTTCAATTGTCAAATGAGAATCTTGATGAAAATTCATGAGAAAATAATATTTTAGAAAATTGCGTAAATATTATTGGTTGGAATTTTTTGGTTGATAAAACTATAAATATAGGCATGAAAAGTATGTCATGCAAAAAAATATAATCAAAATATATATTTCAAATGACCAAGCAACTTTTTCAAAGATATCCATCAAATTTGTAAAAAAATCAATATATTTTAATTTAACCATTTCTAAAACTGTTATTTCGTTTGATGTGATATTATTGTAATATCGACTTAGATCTGTTGTGACAGTATGTTAATTAAAAAACTCGAGAAATCTTGTTTTTTAGAAAGATTTGATTTATTCTTTTTTTGAAATAAGGAAAAGAATTTAAATATAAAAAAATTCTCTAATAGATGTGCACACACATATATAGTAATATAGGATAGTTTTATGAGTTCATTTGTATTTTTAAATACTGTAATATACAAAAAACAACGCAATATAGTGATGAATTATTTAAATAATCATTTTATAAATTTAATTTTCTTTTTAATTTTTTTTAAACCGTACTGTCGCGTTCTAGGTTTTTTTGCCTAGAATCGCACAGATATGTTGCTAAAATAGATAAGTTGGTTTGATTTTAAGAAAGGGAAAAATTATATGTATTGTCGAAATGTGTAATGTGCGAAATTTCTCTTTCTTTTTTAGATTTTAAGCATTATATATTGCTGTTTTATAACACTATTTATAAGTGTTAAATTTTATAAATTGAATTCATAACGGATTACACAGCAAAAGTTCAATTTTAAAATCTAAGCCTAAAATCTGCCAACAAAGGCATATGAAATTTATGTCTTATCTTGTAAAAAAACGTATTCAAAGAAAGATGAATTGTCAATTTATTTACTCAGGTAGATTTGATCAAAAAGAAAAGTTAATTGTCTTGTAAATCATGTAATCTTATAATTTATCACAATAATTCTAGTTATACCATTAAAATACTTGGTTCGTGAAAAAATCCGCCTTTAGAGAAAAAAAATTTATACAAAAGGAAGGCTAATTCAAAAAAGATTTCATGGTTGGATATTTTAAAGATTAAAGAAAATTTTTTCACATGAGTTGTTTCATATTCGATTGGTTCTTTGAGTAATATTGTCTATTTTTTATTTATTGTTATAGAATATTTTGATTAATTGTTATTTAAATTTACATTTTTTAAAACGACATTATATTAAATTTTAAGATCAAATTTATAATATGTTAAAATTAAATTTCCTAATATCTAAATCAAT
Organism: Edhazardia aedis USNM 41457; assembly: GCA_000230595.3. NCBI lineage: Eukaryota > Fungi > Microsporidia > Culicosporidae > Edhazardia > Edhazardia aedis. The sequence goes on from AFBI03000097.1 coordinate 91,725, forward strand.
TTGATCTTCATTAAAAATCCAAAAAATTTTTAAATTGAATTCTTTTGGTTTTTTAGTCACCGAAGCTAAACAATGAAGGGTACATTGTTCCTCAGTAGCATATTTAACATTTTATAGAGAAGTATATTTTAATTTAAAAATATCATGAATGTATTTTCAATAAATAAAATACTTAAAAGGGATTTTATTTGCTTTTTAGATAGCTTTTTTAAATATGGGTCCAAACAAAAAAATGCATCAATATGCATCAATATGCTTAAAATGGTTAAATTATGTAATTGTCATGTTAATACAAGCCACAATCTTATTATTCTGTTTTTTCATATTAATGCTTCTGAACATATTTATGAATAACATTAGATATATGGTATTAGATCTAAAGATGAGAATATGAAACAGCTTAACAAATTGTTTTTTTTTGCGCGTAAAATATATACAAAAATAAGGCGATTCTATATATTTTAGGCATTCAAAGAGAAGGAAAAAATTCTATATCGTCCGATAATATAAGAATAGAGTTATGAAATTTTATATAATGTGATTGTAATGCCGATTTCTTTTTTTTCATGACAGCAATCAATTATAATTTTATCGTGTGAGTTTACATTTTTTAAATATAATCTGATCAAAAAAATTATATTAATAAATATCATATATAGATTGGGATTTACTGAGCATTGTTTTAATATTTAACCAAATAATCAAGCTCTTTTTTTTGACAAAAAAACCTCTTAACTCAAAAGAATTAGACAGCGACGATATTTGATTTGGGGATGGTTGAATATAAAAAATATTTTAACATATAGATATCTTAATATTTTGAAGTACATTCAAAAACCATAACTTTTAAAGGATCAAAGATTTTATTTTTTTCCTACAATTTTTTGCGTAAAAAAGCTTTGTAATCGTAAAAACCATAATATAAGACCTAAATCAAAGCATTTGACTACAAAATTTATTTGTATTTGGTACTTTAAAGATATTTAAAACATAAAAAAATTTGAAACTATTCTTTTAATAAATTAGAGTTTTGAAATGTATGAGCAAATCATTCGAGAATGAACAAAAAAAACCGAAAAGTGTGGATCATTATTCTATCACCTAACTTTATCTATAAAATAATTTATTTTTATAATATTTCGCAAATTTACCTTAGAAACTGAAATTTGAGATCCTTATGATAAGTATATTATAGCAAGGATATGATATTAGCGCATTTAAATTTGCTTTAAATCGAATATTTCCTTAGATTTTTGAAAAAAGGCAAAACATTCAGTGCTAGAATGTTACAAGATCGTTATTAAGGAATATAAAATTTTTTTTCAGTACTATCATATTATTTATACATATTTTAACATCAAACATGTGCTCTTGCATTTTTTTAAATTGAACAACAAAAATTTGGCCTAGATTATGGTTTAATTTTAAAGTAATTAGTCTATTAATACATTATACAAGTGTAAAATTTATTTATTTGGGCCAAAGTAAAAATTCAACCAATGTAACGAATGAAATATTATTACGATTTGTTTATATTGCGGGTGTTATGTTGAATATTAAAGTTTTGAGTAGTTAAAAAAATTATTAAAAAAAGAATAGGGCTGTTATAAGGTTATTTATTACTTAAACAATTCTTGGCGTGACATTGACTGAGCAAAGTCTTTTCCATGTTTCATAAGTCTCAAGCCTTTGCAAGCTAAAATAATTGTCATTACTTTCGTGTCGATTCGTGATTTGTTTATCATTTTTGAAAATTGATATTATTGGTTGAATACTTTTTGTAAATTTAAGCCTTTCTCCAGTGCCATGCAACATGCTCAATACTGTTGCGATGGTTTGTTTTTTTATTGTAATGCATCCTGTATTTCTTTATTATCTAGATTAAATAGTATGTGAAATCAACTACATATGTTTTGAATAAGAAAATTTAGACAAATTTTAATGCTAGAAAGTTAATATTTTGTTAGTATATCTAAAATATCCTCTGTTAGATCAATACTTTGTATCTTTTATGTTTGTGTTTGCCAATATAATGCAAAAAAATTATTTATTGGAAACTTTAGCAAAGTTCAGAAGAATAATCTAGTTAAATAAAAATTTTCTATTGAGTAATGTAAAAACCATGGTAGATGTATTAAGATTTACGCATTGAAAATTATAAGTAGTGTTTTTTTTAAAAAAATTCAATGTATATAGATGTTGTAAATTTAGAGAATTTTAATTTTGCCAAGGTTTTTTTGGTGTTGAGGCGGATATTATATTAATTTATGAATAATTTTGATAAAATAAAAATGTGTGTTTGTTCACTATTAAATCACGTTATTTTTTTTACTAAATTTTCGATTTAAAAGCCTCAAATTACTCTTATACAGCTACCTGAATTTACGTAAAGGATTTTTAATTTACAATTATTATAGATGTGTGGTGTTTGAAAAATTAATGTTACCATTGGTTTTATTTTTAAGTAAAAACGCATAAATGAGAATATAACAGGTCTATTAATAATTAAAAAAATATATTATTGAATTAAAAGAAATTTATATAAACTGTCAAATTTTTTTTAAGATAGAATTTCCTGCAGCAACAAGGAAAAAAATAAAGTTTAGGAATTTAAAGCAGAAGTAATCAAAACTTCAAGAGAAAAAAAGCGATTTCTTTCGAATACTAATATTTTATAAAAAATTACGAAAGCTTTAAACAGGGGAATAAATGACCTCTGTCCTATAAAAAAAGTTTAAAAATAAATTTTGATCCTTTTTCTGGGCGATGGTAGGTTACAGGATTTCGGATTTAAATATATATTTTTAATGAAAAATTAAAAAAAAACAAAAATTTATGATTTAAATTTTTTATAATAATAATTTTTATTGGTTTTATTTTTTTAATCGCACAATAATTATTATTCGAAAAAAGTTATATGTAAAAATGTGCATTACCTCAGATATTTAATTTTAAAATATAAAGGAGTATTTTAAAGTAACAAGATAAAACTGTAAATTCACAAACTGTCAAACTTATGAATAAATACATATATGAAGCAGAAAAATCGAATTGAAATATATTAATTGTTATCAATTTTATATTTCATTAAATTTTCAACATATGAAAGATATTTTCTCCAAATAAATCGAAATATGCTGATAAATTCGTTTTGTATATATGATTTTAAAATAAAGGATAATGATTTGCTGAATTCTTCCTTTATAAAAACCTCACAAAGGTTCCTATAATATGTATTGCAAATATCGTCAGTGACTACAAAAGCTTTGTGATAAATCTGAACGAGTGTTTTCATCAAATTCAAACATTTAATTTTCGTAGCTCTGAAATTTACTTTTCTCGATTGAGACAATCTCTCAAATTCTTGGGACTTCTCTAAATCATTTATTTTCTCTACTTCAAATTCATACTTTTTTAAAAGCTTTAAAATATATTCATCCCATCGTTGAAACCTACTGATATTATTTTTTAGTTGTTCAATAAGAAATTGTCGTATGATATTGTTTGCTTCTTCATTTCTATTCATGTCGTTTGAGTTTTGTTGATTTTTTGAGGAAAATAAACTTCGAATTTTATCTTCATTTTGTTTTGCTTCTTCAATAAAATCTTGTGTTGTTTTTGTGGTTATCCATTCTTGAACTTCTCTCGAAATTTCAACATTAAAAAACTCTGAAATATTTGCCAAATATAATAGCTTGTCTTTAAATTCTTGCATTATATATCTAAACGGTGACTCGTATTCTATAGAAATAGAATATCTGTCTGCACGATAAATAATAACAGTATCTTCGTTTTCCGGATTGTCTAAAGTCGGGTCTGGAAATTGTGCCTCTATTGCAAAGTGTTTAAAAAAATATATATTATAAAATTGACCTAAAAACATATCTATCTTATTAACTAATGAACTATCATTGATTTTAAAATTTTTATAGTCCTTATTGTCGCTATTTAGACTCTTAATAAAGCTGTTGGACGTATTTTGGTATTTTGTCGACATGGCCTTTACAAATGTTTGAAATTCAACAAAAAAATTTTGGTCAGAAATTAAAAAATTCACAGATTGTTTGTTGCCCGGATTTTCTATTTCTGTTTTATTCTCGTGTATCTTTGATATTTGTCCTGATTTAGCCTCTACTCCATTAATAGCAGTAACTATTGGATCACATGAGAAATTACTATCAATAACTGTTATATCTTTATTTATTAGAATAAGCTGCACTAACTGAAATACAAAATAAAAAAATAATATGCAAACACTAGTGAATGCGAAATACTTGCATGATTCTGCTATATTCTCTTTTAACTTTTTCATGCGCTTTCTTTTTACACGATTTGAAACAGTTGAGTTATTAAAATTCATAGCTTGTGTTTCTTGTTCTTCTTCTGTCATTTTTTTTACGGCTACGTTTTATTTTTAAATATTTTTGGTTTTTGTTTTTATAAATATTTGATTAAATTTGTATGAATAATCACTTTAAACTAGATTAAATTTTAGAAAGGCAGAAATTTCAATTTATATGACCAATAACTCAATCAAAGATTTTCTTCGTTTATATCAAATTGTATTGTAGTTATTTTTTAGTTTAATTATAAGCAAGTATTTTTAATTTTGATCAGAACAAAATGACTAAATTTGAAATAAGATTACATTTAAATACACTAAATATTTCTTTTAATTAAAATACCATTTGAGTAAATTCAAAAAAAAATTTAAGCAAATTTCTTCCAATGGAATTTATTTTATTTTATTAAACAATGATAATGTAACCCCAATTAACATCCTTTTTACCTTCTGAATGCAATTACTTTAATACAAAATAAAAAGGTTTTATAAAATTTATAATTACTTATGAATATAAAATTGATTGCAGATATTCTATGAAAATAATAAAATATCTTTACATTAATTTGCAAAAAGGCTCATAATTTGTTTTTTTTAATCAGTTCTTACTCTTTCTATATAAAAGTGGTTTTTCTTTCAATTTATCGGAACAATTTTCTAAATAATTATTCTTTCAGTTCAACTAAAAATTTTTTATTAAATTTTTTACATAAATTTATATGTTGATTCTTTTAAAAACCGGCACAGTTGCCACAAAATAAGAAAATGTTAAAAATTCTTTATAAAAGATTGCGTACCAATAGTATATCAGCGATGATGATAGAAATAACTTTACTAGTTTAAAACAATATCGCGCATTAAAAAACAGCAAAGGATAAAAAATACATGAAATCTTATATTATCAACAAAAAACTATACAGACTGAGCTATATATAATTTAATTTCTATACCATTATATATTAAATAATGGTGTTTTTTGGTGGATTTCATTTATATTACTTTTCTGAAACAATTCATCGGAGTAAATCTTCTGTTCTTTCGTTCCATCATTTATTTCCAACAAATAAATTTAATTTATTCTGTAATCTGTTGCGAGATTTTTCAAAAAAAATTATTCCAAAATTTGCTTGTTTGTTTATTAACCGATCAGATAAGATTTTCACCGATTCAAGTTCATGAATGCAGCGCCTTTGATTTTATGATTGCGAGAGTACGACAATACTGTAATAGATATGGATATATAGTGATATTGTCTGAACGTTTATTTAGATGACACAAGTTTTACCATCACAAAATTAAAAACTAAAAAAAAATGTTCAGTAGATGTCTCAAAAATAAAAATCATTTAATAAATTAAAAATAATTAAAATAAGGATGTTCATATTGCCGGAACAAGAAAAAATAAGAAAGTTAGGGCATATTGAGTTATTTAACGTTTTAATAAAAACAAAATTGTGTGTCTCTTCGTCTAAAAATCGTTCTTGTTCGCTTAGCGTATTCTGATTGCCTTCAAGCTTCTTTCAATTTTCTTGGAGAAATTCGTATGATTTTTGATATTTTTCAATTTTTTTCTGAAAACAAAATTTCACCGTTTTTGATTTCAAGTTTATTAATTATATTAAAACGTTTTTTTTATTTAATCCTTCTTTGTTGTGGCCTAACAAAGCCGTTAATGCCACTATACACTAAAAAGTACTATTTACCCTTCATATGCATACATTTCATTTTTTGTTAATCCTTTAAACATAAAAAAACTAATAGTAACTATGGTAATTGTATTACAAAAGCTGGTACATACTTTCCTTGAAAAAAATTCAAATTTTTTGACAACTATAAATCGAAATTGTGTATTAATTATAAATCATAACAAACAATATATTCTAGATAAAATATATTTCAACCATATGGATGTTTTACATGAAAAAAGAAAGGTTACTATAATCATATTGGTTAAATCCATCATATAACAGTAAATAGTTACAAATTTATATACAACAGTTTGAAACACACTAATAGTTACAAATCTTATAAATTGACAAAATTTAACTAAATTACGATATAATGTTACAAATAAAAAAATTGAAAGATCACCGAAGGATCTCTAAAAGAACATTAGTTTGTTTTTACATGTAAAACATAGTATATAAACAGACATTTTACTTTACTGATTATATTACAGTTTATTACACCTAATATAATGTTTAAGTTAAAAACAGGTAAAATTAATCTGTTGTCATAAAAAACATTTATTTTTTATATTAAAATACAGTCAGAAGATTTAAAAGATAATATAAAAAACTGGTGTTGTTATTTTTTCAAATAATAACACTAATTATTGTTCTTAATCGGTTCTTGCTAAATAGAACACATTTTTTTTGTTTTGGAAAAATAAATTGTTGCTGTAATGTGCTATTGTAAAAATTTTTTGCCACTCAAAATTTATAAAGCGCTTAAACATTATTTCTATGTAATTAATAAATAACTTTTCAATATAAAAGCTTCCGATTAATGTAAACTTGTTTTATTTGGAAGTGAATGTAAAAGAAATATTTAAAAGAATCAGCGAAAATGCGATTTTCTTGATATAGTGATCAAAATATTGTCATAAAGTTCAAAATAAAATAAAATTTTAACTGTTTGGTGATGTGATGCCTCTTTTAGTTTTTAAACTTATTGAAAAATAAGGGAAAAGGCGTCAGTCGCAATATAACAACAATAAAGATAGCATGAAAACAAATAATTTGCTATTTAGATACCTGAATATACAGTTTTTTTCTGTTCATTTTGCTTTAGACATTTAGTATATAAAATTTTGATTATTTTTTTCAAAAAGATAGTAAATTTGTATAAAAATAATCTTATAAACCTTTATTTACAAATTGTTTAATATTTTTTATCAAAAAAAATTAGAAAAAAAAACGATTTTAGCAAGAAAAACCGCGTTTTAAGTTTTTATTTATAAAATGTGTTATAGGTTTGACATTTATAATTTTTTTTCATATCGAACAAAAATAAATTTGCTAAAAATTTTCTTAAATCTATACTTTATAAAAAACAGATTTGTGTATTATACACAAAAAAATCATTTTATTATTTATATGAGCTTCAAAAAAGATATAAAGTATAAATTGTGTATATTTTTTGACTTTTAAAATTAAAATTGTAATTTAGTTGACATTGAACATGCAGTATGTTTGATAGCTTAAATCTCTTATAAAAATATAAATAGCAATCTAGTTTATGTATAAAAAATGAGAAAGAACATAAAAAATCTATAATTTGTTAAAAGTGGTCTAAATCATCATTATTTTGACAAAACGTATTTTTTATGAAATTTTTCAAAAACATCTAATTGTAAATTATATTTATCTTAAAAGATATATTAGAGTATCTTTTAGAATTCTTTGTCTCAATTATAATTCTGAATATTATTGATTTGTAATAAAATGAACACAACGATAGTATATAAATATGATAAATACAATTTTTTAAAGTTTTGTAAAAGTATACAAATTTATACTATTTAAAAAAAATTTCTACTTTTTAAAAAAAATCTACCAGAAATGAGTTAAAACGTATCAATATTTACCAAAATGCGCTCTAAGACTAAAGTAGGCTTGCCTCATGATATAAAACTTATAACTTAAAAATTAAAATTTTCCAAAAATTAACACAAAAAATTATTTTATTTGAATAAATGGGGCTTTAAAACCTATATTTATTAATAATGTTCAAAAAAAATAGTTTTGAAAAAAATTATAATAAATGATTATTATAAAATATTTTTAAAAAATATGCAAATTAATACAAAAAATTGATTTGTGGTCATTTTTACTTTTATATAAAAAGTAAAATTTCTTATTGTGGCATTACAAATAAAAATATAAGGAATGTGTGTGCTGCAGGTTAAAAGAATCTTTTTGATCAATTCGGTATTATTATATTCTTCTGTTCAAACATTAGCATAGAATCATATTTTCAATTGTTTTTTTCGTTTAAGGTAACTGAAATGTTCAGTGTTTGTTTTTTCTTTAAAAAATACAAAACTGAAAAAAAATTCTAAAATTTTTAAAATATGAGTATTTTTCACAAATATGTAGTTAGTAACCATAATAATACATAGGAATCAAAAAAAGTTTTTTAAATTTAGTCTTGATAAGTATGAATGAGTGAACTAGATCCTTAATATTTCTATAATGAATTTATACATCTTTTTAAATGACAATTTAATCTATCTTACAATATATCTTCATCATTTTTGTACGAAAATACATTTTATCTGCATTAAATTAGAAAAAAACAATTTTTAAAAACCAAAAATAACAATGAATAATGTAAAAAAAGGTATTCACTCTTAAATAAATGATGCTTAAAAAAATTTTTTCAATCATAATAAAGAGCTGTTTTTAATATATTGTAAAGTCACTGAAATTATATTTATTATTATCTTCATTTTTTTTGATTTATCAGTTATTAGAACAGTTTTAATGTTACTTAAATAATGAAATCTAGTCGATAATAAAAATTTTTTTTATAAAAATTAAAAAGTGTGTTTGATTTATCATGATATTAGTAATAATTTCTTATCTTATGAATTATGTGCGATATTACAGATCGAGTTACTATTAAACTGAATTTGATGATCTCAAAGGTATTATAACCAACAATATTTAAATCATTTTTAGTATTCTCCTATTTTATATTCGATTTTTGATTACAGTATGGTAATATAATATTTAGAAATATTACATCTATATCAATATCGTAAAAACATAACATTTACACATAAGAAAGTTAAGACCCTGATAACCACAGTATCGACTTTTCCTTCACAAAACAAAAAACCGGAAATACGCATAAGATTCGATCACATATATGCATATATATAGATAGAAATTATTATGATAAAATTTGAATAGCAAAAGTTAGAATAAAAATAGACATTTCAATATTAAGCGGCAAACTTATTATAATAAACATTACAAAAATAACAATTTATAACTTTGCTGTTAAGAATATAAAAAACAGTTTCGATATTTGCAAATTTAACAGCATTTTAGAAATCAATTATATAAAATGTATTTACTTATTGCATAAAATATTGTACTCAAAAGATTAAAGATAAACAATCAGACATTTTAAAGCTTAAATAACAAATTTAAAATTTAGATAAAAAAATAAAAAAATTACAAATTTTCAACCTTTTTAAGTGTTAATTATAAAACTAAAATAGCTAAAAATAACTATTTTTGTACAATACACAACGAACAATTGTTTTTCAAATTTTTATTTGTTTTCGTGTAAAAAAGATATCACTGATAAATTTAACTGAGAATCGATCGCCGCACAGAAAAACCCGATAAAAATTTTAAATTTTTATATTTTTTGTTAGTGCAATTGTTTTTTTATGTTCTTTTTTTCACTCATTGTATAATTTTTTTTGCAATAAAAAAAGTTGCGATAATTTAATACATATATTTAATCCGTATACTTATCAAAAAAAATATAAAATTTTTAAATATGTTTTAGTAACACAACAAATAATATATTTCTTTTTTAAATGCATTCTTAACGGAAATAGATTGTTGATTTATGAACTTTAAATTTTTTTAATATATTACGATATTTTTAAGTTCATAAATTAATTAGAAAAATGAAAATGTTGATCTTAAAAGGATCATTATGTGCGGAAAATTTATGTTTATAATGCAAAGTGTTTTATGTTTTTTTTATCTAGCATTAAAGCTGTGGACATAGAATTATAAAAATTGTGTTATAAATATATTTAATTGTAAAGCTTCTGGTTTTTTTTGCATAAAATTTTTTAACTTCAAAAATAATCTGGCATATTTTTGATATTAAATACACTATATTTTCCGTTTAAAACCTTTCTAGTCTGTGTTTTTGTATTTATGATTAAGATTTTTTTAACTTCTACATTAATGGGTTTCTAAAACCAGCCTGGTTATCTTTTTTATATCAGAAATGCTCATTTTATTTCAGAAAAAAAATAAAAGGAAAAATGAAAATAGGGTTTTAAAGATAATTAGTTACCAACAAAACATGGATTAAATTTTTTAAAAAGAAAAATATAAGTAAAAAATATTACAGAATGTAAATACGAAATAAACTTTGCATTTGTCAAATGAATAGTTTGACAACTAGCCATAATTTATGGGCTGGGACGAGCAACTGCAAAATAGAATCAATAGATGTTTAGTTCTTATGCGAAAGGAAAGAATTTTTGTATTCATTATAAATTTTTACAAAGATTATATTAGATTTATTTGTACTATATTTTACATATTTTAGGTGCAAATTTCAGAATTTGGCGTTTTCAGATTACTTAAAAGGTAAAACATTGTTAACAATTTCACCACCTATTACAATTTTTGCGACATGAAATGAATAGTTTGCACACGATAACAATTAGTTAATAACGTAAAAATAGCGAGTTTAGTTTTTGCAATAGCGAAATTTGTCCATAAAGTTGTATTCTGAATTTTAAAGTTGTAATTTTGGGGTAAAATTTATTATTTTTATGAACTTAGTCATTACAAATTTTATAAAAAAAAGTATTTTTTTATACACCTTAAAATGTGCAAAAATGTTGTTTTCTTAAACTTCAAGTCTGTTATAAAAGAAAATAAAAGAAAAAAGAAAAGTTTGGTTTATATTCTTTTCAATAATTCGATTTGTATTTGAGAATTTTTCACTGAGTCCTGGATTTTTCTGAAACTTTATCTTTGATAAATGTTATTTCTAATAAACATAAAATTTGCATGTGTAAAAGTTCTATTATGAAAACAAAGATTTGCGCTCCAAAAAAATCAAAAATATTCTATACCTTTCTAAGCTAATATAATAAAAAATTCAATTTTTTATGGACCAAGAAAGCAATAATTATGTACTATCATGATATTTAAAATCATTTTTAGATTTTCTTAGTATATATAAGGAAAAATTCGTAAAAAATAAATTAAAAAACATTAAAATTTCTAGTTTACCTTGAGATTTAGTCCTTATTCCACGGGTGATTTATATTGCTATTTTTTAAAAATAACGCACTTATTGGTTGTTTTATGCTTAAAAATATAGTTAAGTCTTTAAAAACATTTTCTTTATAGATAAACACATTTTTTTTATTTTTAAAAAAAACTTTGTGTGTATTTTTGCGATGTTCTTAGCTAACATTTTTGCTAACGAAATAGTTTTTTGGTAATTCAATGCTTTTTTTATACTAATTCTTGGGTAAATTAAACATAAAGGTTTTTTAAAAATTATTATTATTATAAAGTTAATAACAGTTGTTCAATATTTAACTGTTCTTTTTTTTAAAAAAAAAGCTTTTTATAGCTATGCATAACTAATTATATTTGTATTGCCATTTATAGAAACTATATAAGAACATAAAGCGAAACGCTTTAAATTTTCTTTATGCAAGTGTGCATCGCCGTAAGCAATAAAACTTACAATTAAATCGCAAATCCATCAAAAATAGGTGAGAGGCGAAAATGAATGCTATTCAATTTCTAACAGATGTTATACAGAAGGTTCATTGAATGTCTTAAAAATACTTCCATATCTTACACACTTTTTTATTTAAAATATGAAACTACACAGGATTTCAATTTTTTAAGATAGAATGAATACATTTTAAAAAGAAAAGTCGTGGTTCCTCCACGATTTTACTACAAAAATCTTTCATATTCTCTGATAAACAACGCAAAAATGTCAAAATCAAGTATCTATGATATCAAAAAAAAAACCAAATATGAAAAAAATAGGATTTATATTGTTGGTTATGAAAAAAAATTTAAAAGCTTTTTTATAAAAGTTTTTGACAGCATAAAAGTATATTTATTATACAAATATATAAATGCCGAGTTATTGATTCTGATCTTCATAAAAAATTATAATAATACGAAATTATAGTGTCATAAACTGTTTTAAACTACACTATTACGTTTAATAATTTTTTTTAACTTGTGTGAAAGAAAAAAACATTTAAAAATGTTTTATTACATAAATTTATATTTGATTACTTACTCTTTGCCAAAAAAATTCCAAAACTATCTTATTATATAATAAAAACAACAATTGTAATTGTTATTGTGAATGTCACTTAATTTTGGATTTAACTTGTTGATGTGATTTATATCAAAATTTAAACATTAAATAAAAAAAATCAACATATAAATTTATTTTATTGATAAAAAGCGAATATAAATTAATAAATATTTTTCAAAACAAACCCAATAAATTCAAATTAATATGTAAAAAATAAAAATTTAGACAAATTTCAAAAGAAAATCAAGAATTTTATGAATATATTTTTATTGTGATGCATTTAAAATTCATCAAATAATAAAATATAAAAATTCTGCCAATAAAAATTTTGCAAAGATTTCAAAACATAAAAAAATAAAAAAAAGAATATATTTCGAGTCATATCTGATTTTGTAAATTTTATTCTATTCATAGCTATAATGCATTATAACATATATACTTTGTTGTTTTTTATGCATTCAACTAAATAAAATTTTTTTAACTTAAATAAATCAGAATCGACTAAAACAGGTGTTTTTTCTGTATTTTAAATAAGCAATTAATTTATCCATATATTTGTATAAAAGCGTCATTTAACTAAGCAATAAATACGTGTTATCAAAATTCATGCATGAATTTTTGCTTGATATTGTAAAAAAATATAATATGAACATTCTAATTATAAAAAAAATCAATATAAAATAAATTTGCTACAATATTTTGATTTCAAAATTTAATCACATGAAATCATATATTTAAATGATATGAAATATTATAAGCTTTTAATAGATCTATTAAATATTCGCATTTGATCAAAAATACCAACACAAAAATTCATTCACATGTTTAATGCCATAAGTATTATACACTTAAAAAATTATTTAACATATTCGTGATTATTTGCAAAAATTATACATAAAAAATATAAATAAAATAAATTAATTCTAAAAAAAGTCTTTTTTTAAAAAAGTCTTTCTTAACCTTTGAATTTCTTTTTAGTTGATTTTTTATCTGAAATTTCATATCTTTAGTCATAAATATATGCAAAACTAATTTTTTGACTGTAAAATATATATTGATACTAATCGTATTTTTTACCTTTTTCATAAAAATATAATATTAAGAGAATCCTGTACTCATTTAAATAAACAGATACAACTTTTTATATTGATTAGACTATAATATATTCTTAAAATTTAATTTTATGTTGTGAACAGTGTTTTTCTCGCTAATAGTGAAAAAAACATAATTTCAAGTATTGAAAAGGCTCACTTAAAAACAAAAACCCGTATATATTTCAAAACTTTAAATAGAAAATTAAGTGCGTTATTATTATATTAAATTGAAATATGTAATTTAGATTGATTTTTGCATTAAAATCACATAAAAAATGAACTAAAATGTTAAACACCAAGCTTAAATCATAGAGGTTGTTATACATTATTCAAACTAATTTTAAGTTGTATGTCTTTTTCTTAGTATTGAAAACTCTTAAGAAATTCTTATAAAATACATTTAAGTCGAAGTTAATATCTTTTATTCGTGTTTTTTTGTACAGTTTCCGTTATAGAACTTATTATATTTGTTCTATGAGTTCGCTTTAAAGATATTCTTCACATGATGATGTTAAGGAACTTTTTCTGGCAAGAATTTTTGAAATATGTTAATTAAAGTTTTTATGTGAGTTTATTTATTATGAAAATTTATAGAAAAATTTTATTGGATTGTATAGCTAAATGTTTAGACTTTTTTATATTGAAAAAGATGCTGTTGTTTTTATCGTTGACAAAAACAATTCAAATAGAAAATGAAATACTAAAAGGATAAATTTTAATAAAAAATAATTTTTTATAATTTCTTTTTGATGGAGCAGTCACAAAAAAATATCAGGCTATTTTTTGTAAACATAAATTAGCATATTTACGAATATTTGAAACGCAAAATCACAAAATTATTAAATTTTCAAATTTAAATGAAAGAGCATTAAGCTGAACACTTATAGTGCATTTACACATGTTTTAATTTATATATGAATTTTCGTTTTAATTAATATATGTTTTTTCATTTTTATTAAATATATGAAACTTCTTAATCATTAAAGAAAACATAAAACACATTCAAATTCACAAAATGCTACGAAAATATGCTTTAGCAGATGTTCCAATATGATATTTGTAAATTAATTAATTGTCAAATTATCTATACCTTATTGTAAACAGGTATAAAGAACACAAATATCGTGCTTTACATTGTTAAGAGGCTAGGCACTTTTTGATTCTTTGTGTTCAATATATAGAATATGAAAAAAATTTTATCACTTTCACCAACCACAAATCCACTGATTTTTTTTATGTATAGAGTTGAAAATTTTTGTTGAAATCATTACATTTTTTGGCCTTAATTCTACTAAATTTATATTATCAATAGCATAAAGATACGGGATAATTTCATAAGGTATTTACTGTTTTATTTGTTCATTATTCATTGCTTCAAACTATTATTCTATTATACGGTTAATAGAGGTGCTTTGGTAAAGTCATCAAGGATTTTGATAGGAAAGGTTTTTTCAGGAAAAAAGTGCGAAATTATAATTTATGTTGAAAAAAAAATTTATATATATTATATATGGATATTATAACTCAAACGATTTTTTATTGATAATAACGGAATCACATTAATTATTAAAATTTTTTAACAAAAATAAAAGAGAAAAATTGTTAAGATTTTAATGCAAAATTTTTCGCATTTTTTATTCCCGTTTCGGTTTTCCTCTCGCTTGAATTGTTAAATTTGTCTTGAATACCAAACTGCGTTTGTGACAACGTAATTAAATTTAGCCCTTTTTGGTTTTTTTAAAAACTTTTTCTCGCAGCCGTTTGCCTTGGTTTTAATCAGTCTGTTTCTGTTTTTATGTTCAATTTCAAATCAGAGCAAGTATGTTGGAACGATAATATTATAACAATATTTTTAAAATTGAAGTTATAAATTTTTTTTCTTTACTTATTCGAAAGATGTGATGGTTTTAAAATAGATTGTAATTACATTAAACCAATACATGCGAAAAATATATTTAAGTAATATTTTTTGAGACAACCTTTTTCTATCTAAAGGTTCTATTTGAGTACTTGTTTTTAAATTCAGATTTTTTAGTTTGAACATCTGAAGCGATATAAAATTATTAGCAATGTTTTTAAAATATTTATAGATAAAATATCAACCTTAAAAAGTTATAATTTAAAAAGAACATTTTATCACGTTTCGGCACTATTTTATTAATGTTTTTTTATGACTCACCCACAATCGTGTCTTATAATATATTAAAATAATATTTAAAGTTGTGAAAAAAATATAGTGTTTTTTCATTGTAACTTCTATAATTTATATATTTTTACCAAGAAAGCATAGAAAAATAAAAATTTCTTTTACTTTAGATTAGGTAACACAAAAACTTTCCCAATTACCCAGAATTTATTTTAAAGCGTTATATTAGAAAATTTATGCATTTTTAATTTTTTTTTCTAAATGTTTTGAATTTTAGTCGATTTTGAAATACCGTCTGTTGCAATATGAAACACCCATATCATGTTTATTATCACATATATACGGGTGTATTGAAGATAATAATTTAAAATGACATTCTATAAGATGCGATAGTTAGTGATAATGGTTCAATATAAACCAAAAAATTAATTGGTCAGATAACAATCATTCTAAAAAACGCAAGTGTCATATCGGTTATATATAACCTAATATATAATATATTATTTATGGTCGAAAAACTAAAAACCCAAAACTGATTCTTTATCTTCTTTATGTGCTCAAGCAACTTCCCAACCGCGTAAAGTATTTTTTGACATGTTCAGAAAATCCATTTAAAGCAAAAAAAAACATTGGCTGTATTTTAATAAGAAAAAAAAACGCTTTTTATGTTTAAAATATACCAAGCTGTTTTCATGAGCGATAAATATCTAAAACCAGTCAAAAGTCAAATTTCAAGAATAAAAGAAATTTTCAATAACATGTAAAGACATAATTTTTTGCATGTCGAATTTTATCCAATAGAATTTCAAATTTAAACTAAACAAGAGAATGTATAAATAAATGTGTTGTGTCATTTTTAATGGCACAAACATTTAATGAAGACTTGAAGTTGTGATTAAGCAATGTTTCTTTTCTAAGAAAAAAGTTGCTATAAATTCACAATATTTAATTACCCCCACGGGTTTATGGATAAAAATATAAATATGAACAACAACAACCCAAAAGACTTTAATAATTTTTATAATAACAGTTTTTCCAACATGGAACTAGGGAGACCGACCATGGAAATATGAAAGCCGAGTATCACTCGCATCATCAATCCATTCTTGAGAATTACTTCTCTCAAGGTCGAATTCCTAGATTCCACTACAAAATGATTATATAATTTTAATTCTACAAAACTTTGAATCAAGGAAAACTTTTATTATTACAAACATAAATAAACATAAAAAATCTTCTGCTTTCAAACATATGTGATTTTATGTTTGATAAATTAGATACATTTCACAAATCAATTAAGGCAATGCAAAAAGTACGTAGGTTAAATAAAAGTGCGGTATATTTAAACCGAATATAATAGAACTTAATTTGAGATGCGATACTTTTTAAAAACGCCTTTAATTGCATTAATATCCCGGAATTCGTCAAGTTATTTATAAATGTGTTAAATAAAAACCTACATTAAAAAATTGTAAAATTTTAGTACTTTAAAGATTTTATTAAAAATTGCAATTGATACAGTATTCGTAAAGTTTAATTTTATAGAGAAAATTATGTCATTTGTTTTTGTTATAAAAAAATTATCATTTTAGTTAATCAAAGATAATTAAAACTAGAAGAAGGATTAAATCCTATTTATTTTATAAGTAGTCAAAATGATCATTTACAGGGATAGTACGATAGTTATTTTTTACCGAATTTTTTTAAAGTCATAGATAATTTACATCATCTTTTTCAAAATTTTACTCTTAAAGTAATTTTTTATTATTTTATTAAATGCTTTTTAACAAGCTTTTATCGAAAAAGTGTTTGAAAAACTTTATTCAATTATAATTTTAGCGATGATCACAAAATTTTTCCTGAAATTTCAATATGAAAATTTGTGAAATATAAATCGAAATAAAAAAAATTAATAGTTAAAAAAAATACATGAGAGAATATTAAAATAATCAGACATGAATTTTTCTTCAAAATTAATTTTGCATTCCTCTTTATAACGATTCTATTATTTTTAAAATTTTCTTCACAAAAAAAAATATTTTTACAAGCGTAATTTTTATATTTGTTGTATTAAGTTAGATTATTGGAATTTCTTTTTTTATGTGTGGTATAAGCACCAAAACATCTTAAATAAATAGTAACAATATTATTTTTTTAGTATTTTTTAGAATAGACTTTAATATTAGTATTTTAAAAATAAATATTAAAAATATTCTTAATTTAAAATTAAAGAAATTGTATACATAAATTTTTAATATAAAAATGTTGTCATTTAAAAATTGGTGATTTTTTAAAGATAAGAAAAAATCATGAATAATTATTTATATGAAAAGAAATAAAAAAGAAATAGAATGTATAATAAGCTAAATAATAATAATAGTAGTACTATAAATAGCAGTAGCAGAAATAATAGTTTTAATAGTAATATTAATAACAACAGTATCAATAGTATTGATATTTATAATAACCAAAAACTTAATAAATGTTATGTTAATGCATTGCAAAAACAAAAAATTTTTAGTATTTTAGAATTATATTTTAACGATAGATATGTTCCTTTGTGTTTCACTCACATGGTATTTTGTTATACCTAAAATAAATATTAAAATGTTTTTGTTAAAACTATTAGTATTATAATTTAAAGAAAAAGAAATATTATTTTTGTTTATCATTATTATTTATTTTAAAATGTAAACTATTTATAATTTGAAATATTACATATTTTAAAACATTTTTTTATTCTTTTTTTTTATAGAAATTAGCAACTTTTAATAAACAAAAAGCACATTCTATTTTCGTAACAACTAAAATTGATAAACATAGTAAATTAGTATTCAATTAGAAATTGAAATACAAAATTCCATATTAAAGCAAATTCTAATTATCCATATTTGTTCTCATAAAGAAGAATATTTTTTAACAATTTTTCAATATTTTATAGTACCACACTTTGTTACAGGACAGTATGAGATATTTATTTTCTGTGCAACTTATTTAACAATGAAGGATGTCTATACTTTTTTCTGTATCGTAATTACCAATCGTCATTCATTCGATGACATTTTTATCAACTTTAAATTCATCTAAATCAATGGGAATAATTTTTATAAAACAACATTAATTAAAATTTGATAATCATTTTGTCATAAGTTGATCATAATCTTTAGCTTTACGCAATAAAATGCAATTGACAAAGATAAAAATTTTTATTTATTTTTTCATGAAATATTTGTCGTGATAAATTTTTCGAATATAATCTATATACTTTATTTATATCAATAATGATTCTTAAAAATATATAAAAATATCAAAATTGTTTATAAAAAATCATAGAGGATGGTATAATGTAAGACTTTTTATAGTTATTAATTTTAAAATATTTTGTTTTTTAATTTGAAAAAAGTAACTAGATCGATTTAAATGAATGAAATTTGTTATAAACATTATCTTAAGCAACGAAATAAAATAGTCTTACAGAGGATTGCCGTGTTCTATTGTTTGTAGAGAGTACTTGCACCTAGAATTATATTTTCAATAAAAAAATATCTTTACAAAAGAATCAGATATCTATGAATCCCAAAGAGTAACCATGCAAATAATATTATCTGCTCAAGTTCAAAGCACGAGATATATATATTAAAGCATCTCACAAATTAAAAATACTTCCGAAAATAACCATGAATTGCTTATCCTTTTTTAATAAACAATATTCAATTTTTATCTTTGATTATTAATGAAAACTAAAATAAACCTTAAAAACCAAATATATTTGAAAAACAAAAAAATAAGAAATAACAATTAAAAAATGTGACTATGTTGACTATTCTGATTTTGATTATTTTTTTTAATTTTTATTTAGTGATTTCACATCGATATAATTTGATCATGACTCCTAAATATATCTTTAATGGAATTTTAATCAATCTAGTTAATGATTGGTTGATCAAATAAAAATATGCTTCATAAACTAATTATTATTTTTGATAATTTATATTGCATTATTATAATTTATACTCTCAATTATTTGGATAATATAGGATAATTTGTATCATGTTTACAAGGTTGGTTTGTTGGGCATAAACTACTACAATGAAAAAAAAATTGTAATGAATTAATTATCATGTGTTTTATACTACTTAAATGAATATTTAGTTGTTAAAGGTATATCAATTATTTTTGTGCATAAAACCGGTAAATTTTATAATTTTCACGAAACATAAATGATATAGTCATATATTATATGATACGGGAAATTTGATTACAATATAATATTTTAATAAAACACATACATTCTTCTTACAAAAATTGTCTGATTACAAGTTATATATTTTGACTTTCAAACCTATTATATTTTTTGTACAAACATTTTTTTCTGATTTAAATTGTTGCAAGTATCTAATTAGTTTGCTAAAATTTCTTTGTAGGACTACTTGCACTAAATGTTAAATCATTGAAAAACGTTGGAACATTTTTGGGTGTTTTATCATGTATTTTTTTATTTTTATCATTCTCGGTATCATTTTTAGTTTTAATTTTATTTGAATCTATATTATTGTTTTCAAATTGATTATATTCTATTTTTTTATTATTTTTATATACTAATTTAGTTCTATTATGTGTGTCTTTTTTGTACAAATCTTCACTCAATTGTTCATGTTGTTTTCTGATATCTGCAATTAATATCTTTTCTTCATTAGTTTTTTTAGTGGAATTACTTTTATTGTTCTGATCCTGAATTTTTACTAAATCATTTTTTGTGTTTATTTTTAAATCAAATTCATTATATTTAATAGCTTGGTTTTCATTGTTCAATTTTTTGGTAGTAATTTCCTTTTTTTGTTTGTTTTGTGCTGCCTTTTGTTTAAACTTCTTTGGAAATGTAACACTTGACATCATTTTTCTTTTTTTTCTGGTCTTGATTTCTTTTTTATTATGTTTAGATTGATTATCATTATAGATGGTTAGAAAATTGGTTGTTGTTTCTTCGCTTTGAACAACAACATCAGAAATGAATGAATCATATTTATTTTTTAAATCATTTGAGTCGAATGATTGATTTGCAGCTTCTTCTAGAAGCTTTTCTCTTTTTATTGACGAATAATATAAAATGTCTTCACGTATTTTTTCGTGGCTTTTTTCAAAATTCTTAATTTTTTTAGTGTTTACATCTATATCATCAATTGATTTTTCTATTTTTTTATTATCAATAATGATATTGTCAATATTTTTTGCATTTTTAGAGAAGATTCGGTCTACTTTATCACCAGTATTTTTATTTATATGATTGACATCTTTCTTGTCTATTTTATCATCGATCTTTAACATTTTTGAATTTTCGCTGGTATTAGTAAAATTATCTGTTGTAATCAAATCTTCATTCAAATTTTTTTCTTTCTTATCTGGATATTTATCGTTATCATTGATGCTAATCCGGTTGGATTTTTTTATATTTGTCCATAAATGTACTGAATTCTTTTTTATGTTTTTTTGCTGTTTATTTTTAGTGTTTGAAACCAATACTTTTTTATTGTTTTTCCTGGATTTTTTTTGTTCTAATTCAAACTTTTCATTTTTTTTATATTTGTCCATTTTATCTTTAATTGGCGTTAAATCCTCGGTTTCAAGATCTGAAAAATCAGAGGAGTTGTCTTTGTACAAATTCTTGGTTAATAAATTGTGCCTTTTTCTAGAATTCGTTGTTTTTTGTGCATTAATTTTTTTGTTTTGATCAATTGGTAGAGATTTATTATCATCTAACGTAAAATCTGTCTTCATATTTTCTTTTTCTTCAATTTTAGGATTCTTGTCTATTTTATAGTTTTCTTTTTTAGATTTAACGTTGTTATTATAATCAAAATCAAGGTTTCCCACTTTCTTAATGTCATGTTTATTAGATAAAATAAGTAGAAGTTCTTTTATTTGTTTGTCCTTTTCATTTAATAAATCATTTTTCGCAGCCATTTCATTGTTGATTTTGTTCCTGTTTGCTTCTAAACTTGCAAACTTTGCATGTAAATTTTGTATTTCAATATTCATATCAATAAACTTTTCGTTGATTTTTTTGTCTTCATCACCTTTTGTGTTCTTCAACGATTCATTGACAAAATTTACGTTTTTTTGTAGCTTTATAATCGATTCAGAAATTTCTTTTTCATTAAAATTCAACGGAATAGTTTCTTTTTTATTATTTTTTTCTTGTGTTTGTACATTAAAGACGGAGCTCCTTGCATTTTGAGAGTCTGGAAAAATGTTTTCTTTGTTTATTTTTTCTTTGTTAGTTGCATTTTGCAAATTATATCTACTATATTCAAATTCTTTAATCATTAAATCTTTTTCGCGAAGTTCAAGCTTTAAATTAGTTAGTTCAGTGGTTTTTGCTGTCAAATCTATTTTTATTTGATTTAATTCCTTACATTGTAAATCCAACTCCTTCTTGATTTTTGCCAGTTTAGAAGCATCTTTCGTACTGTTTGATTTATTTAAAGATGCAATCTCTTCTTTTAATATTTTATTTTCTTCGTTTATTTTGTCAAAAAGAATCAGTTTATTTTTATTTTCTTCATTTTCCGCACTTATTAAAAAACAATTTTGATGCTCAGATATCATTTTTTCGTATAAATTTTTAAAATTTAAACACTTCAAATGGTCAACCTGTACTTTTTCGTATAAGTCTTTATATCCTGAAATTTTGATGTAGTCAAGTTTCATTTCTTCAAATTCTTTCAATAGAATCTCACATTTTGAGTGCTCTTTGATCAATTTGTTCAAATCATCTTCATTTTTAGTATATTTTAAGTGCTTTTCATGTAAGTTTTTTAATTTCGATTCTAATAATTCTATTTTTTCGCTAAAATCACAATCATTCTGTATTTTTTCTTTGCTTAAAATTTCAAAGTTTTTCCTTACTTCGTTCAATTCTTCGTTCTTTAGAAATATTTCTTTCTCTATTTTTTTAATATTCTTTTCGAATTCTCTTTCAGAAGCTTTGTATTTTTTTATTTCGTTTTTTAAATCATCGCATTCGCTTTTAAAATTTTTTAGTTTAGAATTTTCCTTTGTCAATTTTTCTAACTCTTTTTTTGTGACAGCAAAATTTTTTTCCTTAGCACTTAATTCCTCTTTGAATGTTTTTTCGTTGTTCTTAAATATTTTCAATTCATTTGTTAATTTCTCCACACATATTTCGCTTTCACCTAATCTTTTCAGCTCTCCTTTTAAATTTTCCTCCTCTATTTGATATTTTTTTATTTCTTCTTGCAAATTTTCTTCAACTTTTTTTGAATCGTTAAGTTTATCCTGCAGAGATTCTATCTTACCTAAATATTTTGTTTCTTTTTCAATGCATATTTTTATTTTTTCATTCAAATCATCGTTATTGCTCTTAATATTTTTTAGATTGTTTATTTCCTCTTCCTTTACGATTAAAACATTTTTTAGTTCATTAAGTTCATAGAGATCAACCAAAAGTTTTTCTTTCTCTTGTAAAACACCCTCTAACTGCTTTTCTAATTTTGAAAAGTTATCTTTCAGTTCTTTATATTCATTTTCGATCTTAGCTAATTTAATATTTTCGCTAACTAATTTTTTTATGTCGTCAAATGTACCGAATTTATTATATTTATCGCATAACTTTTGCAAGCTTTTCTTTTCTTTATTATCATTTTGATTTTGTGTTTTCAAAATATCATATTTTTCTTGAAGTTCTTGCATCTCTTTAGCTTTATATTTTCCACTGATTTCCAAATCGATTGCAATTTTTTGAAATTTGTTAAGTTCGTTTTCACTTTTCTCAATTTTTTCATTCAATTCTATAACGAACTTTTTATTTTCGTTTAATTGCTTATCCAATTCTTGCAATTTGTAATCTTTATTTTTGATCATCTCAGTCAATTTTAGCACATCCAATTCGCTTCTTTCAAGCGTCTCTTTTAGGCTCAGCAGCTCATTTTCGGTTTTTGTTGCTGTGCTTTGCAGACTCTCTTTTTCAGCTAAATTTTTTTGTAGAGTACTGTACAATTTTGCTTTCTCTTTATTAAGCAGATTCTCTGTGCTTTTTCTTTTTTCTAAAATCTTTTGGTAAACTTTAATCAGACATTCGTTTTCTGCTGCGATACTTTCTAGCCATTCACTATGTTGTCTTTCAATGTCTGCCATGTTTCTTTTAAAAGGAATAATTTGAAGGTTGTACAAATATTTGTAAACACAAAATTCTGAATCAAAAAGTCGATTGAGAACAATATGTGCATTTTTTTTTATTTGTTGTAAAAAGATAAAGAAATTTTAGTAATTATACATTTTTTATTTTAAATTCTTATTATGATAGTTGAAAAATGAATTATCGAAAATTATAATAACACTTTAATGTCAAAATTGGTTCTATGTGTTTCTTATATTCTAATTAAATACCGATTTGAATTTTATATTTTTTTATAGACCTGTAAATCAAAGTATAGCCTACAATCATACCAACATATTCTTAATTAGATCTGAAAATTGAAAATTTATGTCTTCAATAGTGATTTTTTAATGTTTGTTAAAGCTTAAAAATAAAAAAATTAAAGATTTTGGTTGTAAAATTCAAATACCAACAACAAGAAATTTCGCTCGAATCTTTTTTGTTCCCCTCTATAATTTGAAAAAATTTTTATACAAAACATTAAATCCGCTGAACAATATGAAAAAAATGTTGAAGATAACATATCTATATTATCATTGACATTTTTGTACCATAATTAATTCTAGCATTTAATATTAAGATCAAACCTGGTATAAAATAAGATTTTTGTTACTAATATATTGATATCAAAAGCTAGTTTATAGCAAATTTAAAAACATTTGACAAAATTTAAATAATTTAGATTCATCTGTGAATATCACAATAGCTCAAAAACTCTGTGTTCTGATATATGATTTTTTTGTTAAAATTTTGTTAAGTGTTTTTTTAGATTTTCGTGGCTAATTAAAAATGAATGGTTTTTAAAAATATTATTTGATGATTATAAAAATAGAGCAGATTCAGATCTTGCATTTTTTATCTAGAGGAAGCATTCATAGTCTAGCATGCCAATTAAGAAAAAATTACATATAAAGCGTTTTTAAGTAAAAAAACAAGATATAATATTCGATTTTCTAATTTTTAGGTTGATAAAATGTTTTTTAATGTTTTTTTTCGTTCCGAACTACTTTTTATTTTTTTCTATTCCATTATAAATTATTATAAAAAATGTTATTTTTTGTCATTGATCCATGATAAGATTTCTCCTTTAACGTACCAGTATTATAGTCTTTCCAATTTTTTATGCCCTTTTTAATAGACTTGATTTTTGTTAGCAATCGATAACATATATTTCCGGACAAAAAATCATTTTTTGTAACAATATTCTTTGATATGTGATCAATATCAAAACTATGGTGTTGGATAGAACTTGATTAGAATTTTGAGAAAACGATGATAAAATTAAAGATTGTTTTGTATACATATTTATTATAAAAAATTCCTTTTATAGTTTTTTCTTTGTTTTTTAAACCAATCGTCAATCATCAATCATCAAAATCAATTTTTGTAAAAACTAATCTATATTGGTAATTATTACATGCACCAATTACAATTTTTTGTTTTAAAGTTTGAACAATATTTGACAAGATTAATTATTCGAATATTATTTTTACAATTATTACACGTCAAATGACGAAATTTCTATAAAATAATATTAGTTTTTCATAAATATATACAATTATAATCAAAAAAAGGTACACAAAAACCGTAAAACTCTTAATATTCAATAGATAGCTAATTTATTAACAACCTAAATACCACGATATACTATACTATTCTTAAAACACAAACAGAAAAATCTTAGATACTACTGGTTTAAATTAAAATTTTGTACAATGGTCCATAAAACCGATAAAAAAAGTTTGAATATATATTTTTGATTTATATAATATTATTTTTATAATAGCGTTAAGTATGTCATAAATTGTTAACTTCTTTTTCAGAATGTCGTATTAGTACATTTTTTTATTTAGAAAAGTAAAAAAACAATGTGTTAAAACTAGTAAATTTATTTATCTGTGGTAAATATAAATAAGCAGAGAGAAAAAAAACAGATTTATCTAACAAGTGAAGATACTCTTCAAACTTTTAACGAATTTTTCTTTAAATTCTTGATAAAGTTCTCTCCAGATTCCCTCACACGGTCTGTTTAAAAAACTCGATGCCCCCATAAGAAATAGTTTCACCAGAGACAAAGACATACGGCGCATAATGGTTAAAGATTAATTCCAACCGATCCCGTAAGTTGGATGACTATTAATAGATCAAGATATGATAAACATACTAATCCTGCTTAAATAAAAAGATATTCTCACACCCATAATCATTATGCGTCTGTAAAGTTACTTTAATTTTTTTGCATACACTATTTAAACATTCAGTGGTTAGCTTCGCGAGTAACATATTATTTTTTATTTTGTTATAGAAAAAAATTGAAAAAATTTATTCAAACATAAACAATTATATTTCTTAGACAAATCACTTTTGCTATTTTAATAGATATCGGTGTTCTTTAAACCATTTATAAAGTATTATCATTAGACATTAAAAAAGTTGTGATATGTCTATTGTATTTTAGACTTCATTATGAAATTTTTTTATTAACGAAATAGTCGTTTTTAAAAATCAAAAAACAATTTAAAATAATAATAAATAATATCTTTAAATGTAAAGATGAAATCTATATGTGCTTATATCTAGTTATTTGAGGTCGGAAGAAAAGTTTTTAGTTGTGGTAATTTAACCATTACCCTATATTTATTTCCCGAAAAATATAAATAAAAATTCTAAATAAACAAATCTTGATTGAACCCTAAATTTCTTGTTTTTATTTTTTAATGCTTCCAAGAAAACCTAATTACCAGCCTGTCTCCCAATCAACGATCACAAATAATGCCACAAGAACCCAAACAAGTGGCAATTCATCTAGTTCTCTCTTATATAATTACCATCTGACAGGTAATATGAATGTGAACGAAGACATTAGTTATACATTGATAGAACTAATCATTATATGACTGAATTTTCAGTGAGCAAAAATTAGTATTGAATATAGCCAACAAAATTTCTGCCACCCTTTTGCCTGTAATTTTATGATCATTTGTCGTATATATCCTTTATTTATTTTTTTTTGTTGCTTTATAAATGTTTTTTATTTTTGTTGTTTGCAGGAGTTCTACAAATCATAAAAAAACCTGTTTTTTTATCCATATTCACCAATAATTTTGTAAAGATTTTGTTGTATTAAGTGCTGTTGTAAAACACGAGCAGTAATTTTTTATATATAAAAATAAATAATATAAACGAAGAGATATTTTTTGAATCGTAAATCATATTTTTAAAACAACCTAATTGAAAACTACAATTAATATTCTTAAGATCGATTTTTCTTACAAAAAATTTTGTGTTATTGAATATCTTAATAGTCTTTTTGACATATTTATCGTTATTAATATATTAGAAACATAAATACGGGCTAGTATTCATTAACATGCAAAAAATATAGTTCATTATTCCAACCAAATAAAAAATTCTACGTATATAAAAATAAAAAGAAGCTATGTTATAATATAAAAATTAAAATTTAAATTGCCTGAAAATAAAATTTGCAATATAATAGTGATCATATATTACAATCTGTGTATATTTAAGTATTATTTATGCAATATGTAAATAGGGTGGATTTTTTGTCGATAGAAAAAGCTAGAAAAAACGTAGATATTCTATCTGAGAAAGTAGCTTAATCAAATTGATATATACAAACAAAATATATTATTATATTTTTTATATGTAAAAAAGACAGTAAGTCATTTTAAATCATATAAAAAAACAACATTCCTGTATTGGTGTAAAAAAAATAAAAGTGTCGTGTAAAATGAAAAAAACCTTGTATCCTATTATTATTAAAATACATATATGTATAAAAATATTCTTTAATTTATTTTTAAATTGTGTAATAGAATTTGAATTGATTAAGTTGGTGTACAAAAAATATTGAAGAACATATTTTAGAGAATTTTATTGAATAGAACAATCTCAATATAAGTATTTTCATCTGCAATATAACTTATTTTAATTTAAAATTCAAAAGTAATGATAAAGTATTAAACAAAATTACTATGTTTTTTTGTGAGATTTTAAATTTAGAAACACTTTTTTTTTAATAATTGTGTAAATTACATTTTTTCTGTGTTATGGTTTATATTTCTTCTTAAAGAATGTACATTAATTATTTTAGAAGAACGATAAATTTTAAGATACTATAAAAAAGATAACAAATTGCAATTTAACAAGTTTCATATTGTAAAATCAGAATAAATATTTTATGTTTATATTCTTACTAATATATAATGCATATATCAAAAAGAACAAATGCTTTGGATTTTTATTTTCTTGATCTTGAAAATTCTACTCTATATTTTATTTATTAATATTTAAAACCTTTTTTCATCACTACCTTTATCTTATAGTCTATTTTAAATTATAAAATAGAGAAATAAAATAATATTAATTACATTATCATATATTTAAAAATTTTATCTTTTAAAATGAAAAAAGTTTAAAAAATAAAATTTAAAAATCAAAAAAAATATAATGAATAAATACATAAATAATCGTGTAAATTCAAAAAAATCGTTTTTTTATAAAAAAAATTATCTTTTAATAATTTATACAACTAACACACATCTGGAATAAAAATTAATATTTTTTATTATGAAATTTTATTTTTTTCTTCCTTCAAATAAATACACATAAACTTAATTATTTTATCATTGTGCGGATTTTTTTGGTAATTTAAATAGCACATAAAGCATCCTATTTAATATATAAAAAATAAATATTTTTGTTGCTAAAAAACGTAGATTTATTTTTTATTGATATAAACAACGAATATGTATCCTTTAATAGAATCTAACTTCAAATTAGAAACTACTATTTGTAATTTTTTCTATTTATACATTGTAATTCTGAATCATGTGCATAAAAGTTGTAATTATATAAAAATAAAAATGATAGTAATTTTCAACATATTTCTTAAATGATTCAGTTTTTTATGCATGTCTCAAAAAAAATTTCGACAGCGTTTTTTGTTTGTTGATTTGCATCAACAAGGTATCAAATTTTTTAGAAAATCCATACTAATGTCAACATTTCTAATTTTTTCTATGATTTACACGTTAGAAAATTTTTTTATATTAATTTAGTGTAGACAACAATTTACGTTTTGCTATTTTAAATGGTAATCATAGCCAATCTATTTATTTATAAAATAAAAACTGTTCAAAATTTAAGTAACAATTATAAATCTAAAGTAAACAGATAGAAACGAAAAAAGGGCTTTATTAAACAAGGTAAGAAGCGTCAATCTATTTCTTAAAAAGGAAATAATTATTTTTTAAAAAAGTTGCTTGAATCAAACAACCTCTTATTTTTATTATGTGAAAATTATTTTTTATGAATAAATATTAATATAACACATATGGAGCTATCAATATTTATGCATGGATGCTTTTTACATATTTATTATGATTAAAATGTCATCAAAAAAAATCGCATCACATTTGCCGAATTTTTCAGCAGAAATGTCAAGGTAGCGAACAAAAACACTAGAATAAAAAAAGCGATATTTGGCTCATTTTTTATTCCTGTTAAATACAAAGAACAGCTTTAAATATAATTTACGAGTTCAAAGTGTTGATAATCTTGGATCCCGTATGCACGAAGTACAATAGCTGAAATTTTCACAGGAAAAAATGCTGATTATAGTTCAAAATCGAGTTGATTAAAATTTAAACTTAACCTAAACACATAAAATAGAAAAAATGTTTTCTATTTCTACTTAAATCGGACATAATTGCACTTGATTTTGTTGGCACGCTCAGGAACATCCAAACTAAAACATTTTTCTAAAAAACTTATTGGTATATAAAAACTGTTAGATAATCAAGCAATTTTTTTCATAAATTTATATAATATGTTTTTTACGAAAAATAAAAAAACGTTTTAACTATGTTTTTTTTGTGTAATGTTGTTTTTGTTTTTATAAAATTTTGTGTTTTTTAAACAAAAGTAAACAATTTTAATGA